>SJYT01067268.1:443149-474577 GCA_006410635.1 Cephalophus harveyi | reverse complement strand
GGATTTTCCAGGCAATAGTTCTGGAGTGGGTTGCCATTGCCTTCTCCAGGGGATCTTCCCGACCCAGGGGTCGAACCTGGGTCTCCTGCATTGTTGTCTTAGGTCAACACAAAAACACAGAGACTACAACTGAAGAATATATTTAGACGGAAAAGAATACAAAAATGGGATTCTGGAGCTAATCATTTTATAGGTGTATTTTATCACCTACAAAGCTTTATTTAAGATTCCTGCTGAAATACAAGTTCAGGTTTTGCTTGGCAGTAGATCCAACTTAACAAAAGGATGGGTGTGAATTAGGGCACTAGTGATTTAATGCCTATGAATAACCAGCGGTGAATGTTATCCCAAAGCAGTGATGCTATCTCTGGCTCACAAATTATTCTGCATAGTCACCATTAGCTGGCCTACTCGTGAGGATAGTTGGTTATGCATTGAGCAGTGATAAACATTAAAACTCACCTTTTCTAATCTGTTGAAATGATCCCCTCATATTGTAGACTAACATTCCACTTCATCCTCTCCTTTTATAAAGAATGAAAACATCAGAGCTTACAATAAACTCAAAGTTCTAGCCAAAGAACTTAGGTTTTCTCTGACCCTTTAACATTTTTTTTATAATATTAGGTTCCTAATAGATGCTCATACATAGTGGGGTGAATGAACACAGATATCTAGGTTGAAACCACAAAGATGACTGTTGAAAGCTTCCTCTGATGACCAGAACACTAATATCCTATCAGACAATGTGGAAGAGACAGGAGTCAGCTTTTTAATGATGTTTCTGAGAACTAAGTGTACACCAACTCTGGACTGGGATCAAATTTGAAACACTGGCTTTCTGAGAAAATGCATAATACCCTACTTAAAATTTGATAACACCAATGACACTAATGAAAGAATACAAAAGCGATAAATGCCTCCTGGATTGTCACACATCTGCTGGCTGAGTATTTTCAAGGTGTCAGTAGCTCAGGAATGCATAACTTGCTATCATCTGTTTTTCATCTTGAGTTCCAAGTTAGAGTTTCCCAAAACAATGAGTCTGCATCAGAGAAAGTAAAAATAAAGATAAGTGTTATAGACCTTTTCTCCAATAGACATCAATGAAGCTATAAATGTGATAAAAATCAGACTCACTCTTCACATGCTTCCTTATAATACGATCTTGACTGTTGCCAAGAAGGGTATTGATAGATTGTTTCAGGGAAGATCCTTCCTGAGTCATATTCGCCCCAGTAAGGCAAAACGCTTTATTTATTCAAGTAACTGTTGTCATAAATAGATAATATAAGACATGGTGTGCTGTTTTTTGGAGCACATAAATACTTATATAAGCTACATTTAAAAAAAAATCTCTGCACCTGAATTAAAATTGCAATTTATTTGTGAGAAAATTCACTTTGTTACAACTTATAAAAATGAAATTGTAACTCTAACACGTATAGAAATCAATGACCACTGCTATTTTTTACTAGTACTCAGCATATTTTTGATTACAACATTATGTGTTTTTTTTTAAAGTGGAAAGCAATGAAAGATGTGATGAAATTGAGAAAAAGAGTGTATCTGAAATCATTTTTAAAAATTGGATACTGTAGAGAATTCTAAGGAAATTTAATGCCAAAATGATCATCAGCACAAACATTTTTCTATGAATCAGAAAGCTATCTGACTGGGAAGTCTAAATACAAGAGTAAGGGGAAGTAACAAGAGAAAAACTTTGCATCAATGATTTACAAAGCATAAATTGAAGCTGCTATTATCTGCTATAAAAATACACTGAAAGCTAAAATGAAATATCTGAGAGCAAGTGTGTAGAAGCAAAGATTAAATCTTCCTATAATGTAAAAGCAAGCTTCAAATATAAATGAGTCAGATCTTTTACTTCTAGTCAAGATGGAGTAAAAAGGACTGGAGAATTACCTTTCCCCCTCACTGCCCGGAAGTGACCTCAACATCAACTAAAATGTCTGAAAAAGAGTTCTCAAGTTGATATCAGATATCAAACAACAAAGAACAATGGACTTTGAGGGAAGGAAGGCAGATGAGAAGGGTCCTGTAATTCCCTGAGCTCACTGTCTTGAAAGAGTTTTCAAGATGCAGGGCAGGGTGGTTTAGCCCAAGTGGAGTTTGACAGGCTCTCTGAGTTTAGGATGTAGCACGTAAAAGGATATAAGGTACATATTACATTTTGTAGGATGAATAAGTGTTTTAATACTGACCAGCTTAACTCATGCATTAATATCCAGACAATCCTAGAGGAACCAGGTAAATTAACATGTCTTTATCTCTACTCAAAAATAAACCTCCCCTAAATTGTCAGTAGAGGATTAAATAGGATTATCAAGATATAGTAATACAAAACATTTCCTGAACCTGAACCATGAGTCAATGGATTATTGGCTTACCAAAGCCAAGCATGATGAAAGAAAGAAAGCAAGGGAGGGAGGGAATAACAAAGGAAGGAGGGAGTAACACAGGAAGGAAGGAAGGAAAACACTGAGGCAATGCATCATCAATTTCACAACAGGAAAGGTAAAGACATTTATCCTCAAAAATTTCCAGTGTGGAACAGGCATGGTGGTGGTGAAGTCGCTCAGTTGTGTCCGACTCTTTGCGACCCCGTGGACTGTAGCCTACCAGTCTCCTCCGTCCATGGGATTCTCCAGGCAAGAATACTGGAGTGGGTTGCCATTTCTTTCTCCAGGGGATCTTCCCGACCCAGGGATCGAACCCAGGTCTCCCGCATTGGAGGCAGACACTTTAACCTCTGAGCCACCAGGGAAGCCCCGGTGGAACAGGCATGGATCACATAAAAAGGAATATAAAGTAGAATGACATCAGTTTTTTGAAATCACGTTGAGAAGGAGTCAGTTCAGTTCAGTTCAGTTCAGTTGCTCAGTCCTGTCCGACTCTTTGAGAAGCAAAGGCTTTTGAGAAGCAAAAGGCTTTCACAATTCTGAGTGTAATTTTCACTCTGTATTATTGCACACAATCAGAATCTTAATTAAAGAATGTGGAAGAAGAATAACAACATTTAGATTTCCAAGATATCAGGATCTTACTTCCCTTCTCAGGAATCCACCCAAAGGGAGTGTGTGTGAGGTTAACCAAGAAAAGAGGCCCTTGGAACCAGGGGTCCAGAGATTCTACACAGAGTTCAGGCAGAAGGATGATCTGGTGCTTGTGTAGGGACGTCCCAGAGTGACAGCTGTGAGCAGGCCTGGACCTCCACCCATCTACTGTAAAGCAGATGACTCCGACCTCCAGGAGTGGAACGCTCTAGAAAAACAATTAAATGGAACATTCAATTTTATAGAAAACTGCAGTGGAAAGTTGTTAGAAACTATGGACAGAATGAGTGATCATTATGAAACTCATCAAATGACAAGCAGGGTGTATGAACATCAGGATTCACAAAAATTTGTACAAGAGAAGAAATCCTGGTGTAACATTTGGCTGAGTACAGACAGCATGTGCATAGACATAGGGATTTAAACACAGACTATGGATTTACCTTTATGGGGAAGGCAGTGATGCAGGCAAGAGTTTGTTAGAAACTTATGTCCTTCTGTCTTGTCAAACAAATAGGTCATAGCCAAACTTCACTAAGGAATAAAAAAGCAGAAATGTGCAGCTAAATGTCAGAGAAAGAGTTACAGGAGTTGAGTGTGGTTGATTCTGAATATCAAAATCAGGAGACAAGGCAAGGTTAGAGCACAAGCTTACTGTTTAGGACACAGGGTTTTCAGAGTTATGTGTAGGCATTAGGTTGGCAAACATATTTTCTTTTTTTTTTCATTTAAAATCATGTTTTAATTTATTAATGTATGATTAATTTACAGTGTTGTGTTGGTTTCAAACAAAACTGCATGGCATGAATTCATTCTTTTTTATGGCTGAGAAATATCCTATTGAATATATGTATCATGTCCTTAATGAAGAATTTTTAACTCAATTTCTCATTTCTTTGAGTCTTTCCAGTATCCCTAGTTTGTTCTGGGAGATCCCTGATTCTCTTTTTCCTCTCTGAATTGGAGAGGCCTCTTGTAACACATCCCTCTTACCTGTGAGCTGCTTGCTCTCTCCAAGGGCTCGGTAAAAGCTCCATCCAGAGCAAGACATTTGAGAGTCCTCCAGGCAGAGGGCCTGAATCATAGAGTTGTGGATATAAATCCTGCTGTTAACAAAGAATTAATCATTATTCCTGATGGTTCTAAGTCTCACATTTCATTCTTTTTAAAATGACTTTCAATCTTTTAAAAAGTTTTTAAATATTATTCAGCCATAAAAAATTTCCCTGGTGGTCAGTGATAAAGAATCTGCATGCCAGTGCAGGAAATACAGGAGATTCAGGTTTGATCCCTGGGTTAGGAAGATCTCCTGGAGGAGGAAATGGCAACCCACTCCAGTGTTCTTGCCTGAATAATACCATGAACAGAAGGGCCTGGAAGGCTATAGTCCATGGAGTCACAAAGAGGCAGACACAACTGAGCAACTGAACACATACACATGCATAGCCATAAAACAGAATGAAATGAGACCATTTGCAGCAACATGGAATGACCTAGAGGCTATTTATCATCCTAAATGGAGTAAGTGAGACAGAGAAAGACAAAAATCATATTACTTGTATATGGAATCTAAAGGAAATACAGATAACTTATTTACAGAAGTAGACCCACAGAACACAAACTTAAGGTTAACGAAGTGGAAAGTGGGGGAAGGGGGACAAATTAGGAGTTTGAGATGAACACATACACACTGCTGCTGCTGCTGCTAAGTTGCTTCAGTCGTGTCCGACTCTGTGCGACCCCATAGACGGGAGCCCACCAGGCTCCACCGTCCCTGGGATTCTCCAGGCAAGAACACTGGAGTGGGTTGCCATTTCCTTCTCCAGTGCATGAAAGTGAAAAGTGAAAGTGAAGTCACTGAGCCGTGTCCACCTCTCAGCGACCCCAAGGACTGCAGCCCACCAGGCTCCTCCATCCATGGGATTTTCTAGGCAAGAGTACTGGAGTGGGGTGCCATTTCCTTCTCCGACATACACACTACTACGTGTGAAATAGCAACGATATGCAATATAGCATAGGGAACTTCACTCAATGTTTTGTAACTACCTCTAAGAGAGAAAATAATCTGAAAAATAATAGATGCATGTGCATAGCTGTATCACTTTTCTGTACGCTGAAACTAACATAACCTTGTAAATTAACTATACTCTAATAAAAAAAAGTCTTCATTGAATGTGTTAAATCTGCCAGTGTCACCTGCTTTAATAAGATCACACTGGGTGAGATCAGCTCTGGGGGTAGAGGAACCAGCAGGACTTCTGTGTGACAGAAAGCATGAGGGGAGAGGGAGGAAAGGAAGATTTCTGTCCACAGAGAAGCCTGTTAGAGTTTGAAATCAAGTTTATACATAAATAAAACTTACTGAAGGAGCAGGGAGAGACACATCTAGGCACAGGGAATATTTGGAGCAAAAATTCAGAAGCAAGATAGGTGACCCATGTAATATTACTGCCGTATAATACCCAGGGCCAACATTTTACAGCCTCAAAGAAGATGTCATAAATACTGATGATTTGGCAGCAAGATCATCCCCAAGTGGCCTCTTCAAGGTCTATGTGACTCCACATCTCCCTGCCTCGTCATTTGCTGCCTCACTCACTCAATTTATAGGCAGCCATAATTTATTCTTCAACATTCCCCAACCCTAAGTAAGTGGCCCCATGACCTTCTTAGGAGTGGAAATCTAGATTAGAGAGATTTATGTTAAAAAGCAGAACTGAATGCATTTTTCGTTAGTTATCAGGTTGATAGCTCTATGCTATTTAAATAGATTTCCAGTCTTGCAAATAGATCATGGCAATCATTCAAAAATGAAAGAGCACACAGAAGACTCAAGAAATCTCATTCTCTAGCATAAGATGAAAATAAAGAGCTCCTGTGGTTGTGTGGGAAAGAATATGCAATAAAAAATTAAGTGATTTGATCATCCTACAAGTGGCATTGAGACAAATCTTCTTTAATGTATGGATATGGGACTCGATGAAGAGGCTCATAAAACCAAGACCACAAATCAGTGTGGTGCGCAGTGTGCGGTGTGTGTCTTTGTCTCTGGGAACCCCTCTAATCACCTTCAGAACTAGAGGTGAGAAGTGGGTAAAAATAAAATCAGAAGAACACAGAATTTCTATCATCCTTTCTAGAGCCAATATCATGGGCTCTCTGTGCCTGACTCACAGCTGCATTCTGCCCTGTGTCTGAGACACGAGGTAACCCCTCCCAGCCTCCCGCCAATGGTCATGCCGCACAAAAAAAGACTTGGTCTACAAAAGCCAGCCTGGTCATTTAAAGCATCCCCTCTCTCAAAAAGGACACATACAAAGACTGCTTTATGGCTTCATATATTTTTATAAACAGCAGGATATTTAAACCTGACCCATTTTTTTCCCATGATATAATGAATTGCCAGGAATGGCTATACTAGGAGAGACAAAGTTACTTTTATTTCTTGCTATCTAAGAAAAATAATCAAATGATTTGCTCTTTCACTTTGCTTTTGCATTTCAACAATCCTGAGAGTTCACAGGTTGAGAGTAGGCTTGTTTTGTTAAAACAGAACCTATAAAATACAAGTGTATGGATATTTTTTGGAAGTCAGATAATATTCTCAAGTGCAGAAGTTTTCTATTTCCTAGGGAAGAAGGAAGGAACTGTGATGATAGCAAAAGAACGTTTAATTCAGCTTCATAAGACCTGAATTCAGAGTCTTGCAGTGAAAGGAGACCTTGTAAATCAGCTGGTGCTAACCAAACCCCACATTTGACAAGTAAGGAAACTGAAAATCCAGAGATTACAGTGAGAAAGATGGAGCTGGAACCCTGTCTCTCAGCCCTCTGTCCAAGAAGAGCTCTTTCTGTTACTTAACTCAGGCCCAGCAGTTCTCTGCTCAAAAGCCAATATTTGAGGGGAGAGTGTTTGTAGAAAGGAGAGACTTTACTCCAAAAAGCTGGAGAGAAGGTAGACTTGTGTCCAGAAACCAACTCTGAATATTCTGCTCAGCCATGACTTTTTTAAAAGGAGAAAGGTGGAGCAATCTGTTAATCATTAAGGTAAGATGTCAGATGTGTCATCATTTTCCCATTGTGAGAAGACCTGTTGACTTCTGATCTTCCTTCGGATGCTATCTTTCTGGTGCACCCCTGGGATCCACCTGCAAATTTGCTAAAGAGAAGCTAGGAACAGAGAGTCAGTCATTCTTTATCTGTCTAATTATTCATTCTTATTCTTAATCTTAAAATAAATAAAATAAAATAAAATAAAATAAATCTTAAAATAAAATAAATCTTAAATTCTTAAAAGAGGAGCCAACAGGTTAAGCAAGGTATTGTGTACATTCAGCAAAGCAAANTTCGGATGCTATCTTTCTGGTGCACCCCTGGGATCCACCTGCAAATTTACTAAAGAGAAGCTAGGAACAGAGAGTCAGTCATTCTTTATCTGTCTAATTAATCATTCTTATTCTTAATCTTAAAATAAATAAAATAAAATAAAATAAATATAAAATAAAATAAAATAAATCTTAAATTCTTAAAAGAGGAGCCAACAGGTTAAGCAAGGTATTGTGTACATTCAGCAAAGCAAAAATCAGTACCTAGGTTAAATATTACCCAGGGATCTCATATTATGATTAAGGTTAGAGGAAAACAGGGATGAACAAACAGAAAAGGAACAAAAGATCTTCTTACACATCCCTGACCCAGTCTCTTTCCCTCTTTGACACCTGGCTGTGAGCAGAGGTAGGAATGGGGATGGTTACTCAGATGCAGTCAGGGGTTATCACACAGCAACTTGTATATTGTGTAATTGTGTAATATAGCAGGTTAAACGCAACAATGAGAAGAAATGCCCCTGTGGGGAATTGAATTCAATTTAAAGCAACACCAAAGTCAACAATAAATCTGAGGGTCAGCATTTTTCCAAACTTGCTTCTGCTATGCAGTGGACATCCACAGGCCACACTTCCCGCAGGAACTGCAGTGCTTGAATTTTCCAAAGTACCCCCAAGATCCACACATATGGCTGTTAGAAAATTTTTCAGTTTCAAAAAATTCTCCGATGCCATACTATAGAAACAGCTCTTTGGTTTACATTTTCACATATCATTCTTTTGCCTTCTTATTTTTTTCTTTAAAAAAGTAACAGATAAAAGAACAGATATCTCATCTATATGCTGTTAAGTGTTCAGTTCAGCTCAGTTCACTAGTTTAGTTGTATCTGACTCACTGCGACCCATGGACTGCAACACACCAGGCTTCCCTGTCTATCACCAACTCCCAGAGTCTACTCAAATTCATCTCCATAGAGTTGGTGATGTCATCCAACTCATTGTTGCATCTTCTGTCATCCCCTTCTCCTCCTCCCTTTAATCTTTCCCAGCATCAAGGTCTTTTCCAATGAGTCAATTCTTCTCAACTGGTGGCCAAAGTATTGGAGTTTCAGCTTCAGCATCAGTCCTTTCAATGAATATTCAGGACTGATTTCCTTTAGGATTGACTGATTTGATCTTGCAGTTCAAGGGATTCTCAAGACTTTTCTCCAACACCACAGTTCAAAAGCATCAATTCTTCAGTGCTCAGCTTTCTTTATGTCCAAATCTCACATCCATACATGACTACTGGAAAAACTGTAACTGACTAATTGGACCTTTGTTGGCAAAGTAATGTCTCTGTTTTTTAATATCCTGCCTAGGTTGGTCACAGCTTTTCTTCCAAGGAGCAAGTGTCTTTTAATTTCATGGCTGTAGTCACCATTTGCTGTGATTTGGGAGCCCAAGAAAACAAAGTCTGTCACTGTTTCCACTGTTTCCCCATCTATGTGCCTTGATGTGATGCGACTGGATGCCAAGATCTTTGTTTTTTGAATGTTGAGTTTTAAGACAGCTTTTTCACTCTTTTCTTTCTTCAAGGGACTATTTAGTTCCTCTTCGCTTTCTGCCATAAAGGTGGTGTCATCTGCATATATGAGGTTATTGATATTTCTCCCAGCAAACTTGATTCCAGATTGTGCTTCATCCAGCCTGGCATTTTGCATGATGTACTCTGCATATAAGTTAAAAAAAAAAAAAACGGGATGACAATATACAGCCTTGATGTACTCCTTTCCCAGTTTGGCACCAGTCTGCTCTTCCATGTCTTGTTCTAACTGTCACTTCTTGACCTGCATGCAGTTTTCTCAGGAGGCAAGTCGGGTCGTCTGGTATTCACATCATTTGAAGAAGGTTCCACAGTTTGTTGTGATCCACACAGTGAAAGGCTTTGATGGAGTCAATAAAGCAGAAATAGATGATTTTCTGGAACTCTCTTGTTTTTTCGATGATCCAATGGATGTTGGCAATTCGATCTCTGGTTCCTCTGCCTTTTCTAAATCTAGTTTGAACATATGGAAATTAATGGTTTGCATACTGTTGAAGGCTGATTTGGAGAATGTTCAGCATTACTTTACTAGTGTGTGAGAGGAGTGCAATTGTGTAGTAATTTGAACATTCTTTGGCATTGCCTTTCTTTGGGACTGGAATGAAAAATGACCTTTTCCAGTGCTGTGGCCACTGCTGAGTTTTTCAAATTTGCTGGCATATTGAATACAGTACTTTAACAGCATCATGTTTTAGGATTTGAAATATCTCAGCTACAGTTCCTTCACCTCCACTAGCTTTGTTCATAGTGATGCTTGTTTCCTAACACCCACTTGACTTCACATTCCAGGATGTCTGGCTCTAGGTGAGTGATCAAACCATCCTGACACAAACCTGTGTGTCATCAAGATCTTTTTTTGTATGGTTCTCCTTCGTATTTTTGCTNCTCAGCTACAGTTCCTTCACCTCCACTAGCTTTGTTCATAGTGATGCTTGTTTCCTAACACCCACTTGACTTCACATTCCAGGATGTCTGGCTCTAGGTGAGTGATCAAACCATCCTGACACAAACCTGTGTGTCATCAAGATCTTTTTTTGTATGGTTCTCCTTCGTATTTTTGCTACCTCTTCTTAATATCTTCTGCTTCTGTTAGGTCCATACCATTTCTATCCTTTATTGTGCCCATCTTTGCATGAAATGTTCCCTTGGTATCTCTGATTTTCTTGATGAGATCTTTAGTCCTTCCCATTCTATTATTTTCCTCTATTTCTTTGCATTGATCACTGAGGAAGGATTTCTTATCTCTCCTTGATATTCTTTGGAACTCAGCACTCAAAGGGGTATATCTTTCCTTTTCTCCTTTGCCTTTCACGTCTCTTCTTTTCTCAGCTATTTTTTAAGACTCTCATTTTGCCTTCATGCTTTTATTTTTCTTGGGGATGGTTTTCATTACTGTCTCCTGTACAATGTCATGAACCTCCATCCATAATTCTTCAGGCACTCTGTCTATCAGATCTAGTCCTTCAATTCTATTTGTCACTTCCACTGTATAAATTGTAAAGGATTTCATTTAGGATATATGTGAATGATCTAGCAGTTTCCCCTACTTTCTTCAATTTAAGTCTGAATTTGGCAATAAGGAGATCATGATCTGAGTCATAGTCAGCTTTCAGTCTTGTTTTTGATGACTGTATAGAGATTCTTCATCTTTTGTTGCAAAGAATATAATCAATCTGATTTCGGTATTGAGTGTCTGGTGATGTCCATGTGTAGAGCTGTCTCTTGTGTTGTTGCAAGAGGGTGTTTGCTATGACCAGTGCATTCTCTTGGCAAAACTCTGTTAGCCTTTGCCCTACTTGATTTTGCACACCAAGGCCAAACTTGCCTGTTACTCCAGGCATCCTCTGGTTAAAAGTATAAACCAAATTAAACAAGGCTTTGCTTTCCAGGCTTTCTACCCAGTCCTACAGCTACTCTGCAGGACAATTTTTGTGTATTCAGTCTCCATGAATTTCACAATGGCTGTAAAGTAGGCTCATCATGTTGTTTAACTGATGAGCAAACTAAATCTCAAAATGGTGGTGTGACTACCTCAAATTCACTTACTTCAAAAATGAAAAAGTTCAGTTTGAAATTGTTTTAGCTCAATTATTTCTTACTAAACCATAGTAATAATTATTATTTTTTTCTAATGAGACTGCTTGCAAGGAAAAAATGGAGACACAGACATAGAGAACAAACACGTAGACACTAAGAGGGAGAAGGTAGGTAGAATGAATTAGAAAATTGGGATTAATGTGTATACAGTAATATGTATGAAATAAGTAATAGAACTTCCTCTATAGCACAGGGATAACTACTCAATGCTCCATGGTGACCCAAATGGGAAGGACATCCAGAAAAGAGGGGATACATGTAAACGTATTTTTGACTAACTTTACTGCACAGCAGAAACTAATATAACATTGTATAGCAACTATATTCCTATTAAAATGAAATGTTTTAAAGAGCAAAGGAATACCACCACTATGGAAGCCCATTTCACACAATGAAGTGAATTCTTTCTGTTTCCTTACACAATGTTGGACATAAATGTAAACTTTAAACTGGGAAGTCAAAAGTACTGTCATTTCCACTCAGTATTTTACTACTTGGCAGGTGGTACCCCAGCATACAACCTTATGTGATGTGTTAGTTTCAGGAGTTGTTCAAAACTGCTTTTTAAATATATATTAAAAAATATTCTTTCTGAATTATTTAGTGATTCAAGTTTCTCTCTGTTGACATGAGAGAGTCTAACTAGGAATCTTGGTAAGGCTTCACCCAGGAAGTGAAATTTGAGCTGAGATCTGAACAACGTTTTAGTTGCTTGTACTTTCCAATCTGTTACATTAAATTTTCTGGCCCTTCTCCAGGAAAACCTCTGTAAACCAGAATTTATACCAAAACCAAAACCAACAACATATTTTAGTGAAATTAAATAATACATATTTGCAATGTCAACATGTTAAGTATTTATCTCATAAATGAAATAATTATTTTCATTTTTTTGTCCTGAAAATATGAATCCTTGTTTTCTCTGAGAAAAGTGGGGCACATCTGTATTATTGGAAATGGAATATAAATAGAACATTTAGAAAGGGAATGAGACACTGAAAAGAAACTGTCTCTGTCAAAACTACTCACCTACTTTGAAGATGGTCTTATAGTAATTAGTTAAGTATTTATCTATTCATATCTTTATTTATTTTGTCCTCAAGTTACAACTTAATCAGCATTCTTAATAGAAGCTGGTCAGGGCACACAGACTATAGTCTGCAAGAAAGAAATAAAAAAGAGCTAAAAATAAACAGAAGCAACAATGTTAGATTCAACCAAGTTTAAAATCCCTAAAAGGTTCTTTCCTGATGATCAGATTCTCCAGCCCATCCTGTTTCAACAAGGGCTGGACCAAATTACCTGTGCTCTACACTTCACCGAATCTCAGGCTTAAATTATTTATTTTTCTTTCTTTTTCCTTAGGTTTCAAATCTCTCTGTCTTGAGTCTCCAAACCCAGGCTGATAATCAAATGTTGACTCCTGGTTACACCTTAGTATGGTAAATTGATTTGAGAAATTTTCATTTTGGCCTGTGTCTAAACTCATTAACTCGCTTTCAGTGATCTGTCAGAAAAGATATCTTTTTGTTCCTGATTTCTCCAATTCAAGTTGATAACAACTTTCTAATCCTAGAAGTAGTTAGGCAGAGTTTAACACATTTTTTCCCTTGATTGAAATGTGCATTGCATTATGAATAGGACATAAAATATAATAGAGACTCATTAAAAACTGGTTAGACTTTTTTTCCCCCCAGAAATTTGATGTTTTGTGATTAGGTAACACCACTATGGTCAACGTGAGGATTATTTTGACATTCAATCAAATTATTCTCTAAACATATTTATTGCATAACTGTAATCAAGAGAAGAAATCTGACTCAATAGTCAGATTTTGCTTTAACCTTAGTTTTCTATTTCTTTTGTTTGGAGTTAAGAATTTTGCCTATAGCCTGAAATATACAGAAGAGCCCATTCTTCAGGTTCTGATCTATAATACTTTTTCATTTACATGGAGATAAAATGTCTAAGAATAGAGAATAACATTTGTCTTGTTGGAGATTTACAAGAACATTCTGACCTGAGCTATGTGGAAACTGCAAGAACAAAGGATTCTTACACTAAGAAGTTTGCAACCATGCGCCTCCCTCATCTAGCCTTTAAAATTGCTTGGTTGAAATCCTTAGGGGAATTTGGGGGTTTAGCTATGAGCCACTGATCTCTTTGAATGGCTCTGCAATACACCTTTCTCTGCTCCAAACTGTGATGTTTCCATTTATTTGGTTTCACTGTGGGTAGGGCACACAAAGTTGCATTTAATAGCATAACTACTGGAGGAAATTTTTCTGGATGTGTTTTACTAACACTGAAGAGTAGATATAGGACGTTAACTTTAACTGATTTAAAGTTTCATGAGGATAACATTTGTAAAAACAAACCAGTATGATTCAAAATTAAACAAAAAGTGACAAAGGAAGTGGAAACTGTCATGAGCAGACAGATGAAAATATAGTTAAGTTTAGGGGTTCAGTTCAGTTCAGTCACTCAGTCGTGTCCGACTCTTTGCAACCCCATGAATCGCAGCACGCCAGGCCTCCCTGTCCATCACCATCTCCCATCAAACTCACATCCATCGAGTCAGTGATGCCATCCAGCCGTCTCATCCCCTGTCATCCCCTTTTCCTCCTGCCCCCCAACCCCTCCCAACATCAGAGTCTTCCAATGAGTCAGCTCTTCGCATGAGGTGGCCAAAGTACCCAAGACTGATCTCCTTTAGAATGGACTGGTTGGATCTCCTTGCAGTCCAAGGGACTCTTAAAAGTCTTCTCCAACACCACAGTTCAAAAGCATCAATCCTTTGGCACTCAGCTTTCTTCACAGTCCAACTCTCACACCCATACGTGACCACTGGAAAAACCATAGCCTTGACTAGACGGAACTTTGTTGGCAAAGTAATGTCTCTGCTTTTCAATGCGCTATCTAGGTTACACGGAGAAGGCAATGGCACCCCACTCCAGTTCTCTTGCCTGGAAAATCCCATGGGCGGAGGAGCCTAGTAGGCTGTAGCCCATGGGGTCGCGAAGAGTCGGACATGACTGAGCGACTTCACTTTCACTTTTCACTTTCATGCATTGGAAAAGGAAATGGCAACCCACTCCAGTGTTCTTGCCTGGAGAGTCCCATTGACAGCGGAGCCTGGTGGGCTGCCGTCTATGGGGTCACACAGAGTCGGACACGACTGAAGTGACTTAGCAGCAGCAGCATCTAGGTTACAGGATATTTAATCAAAGAAATGGCATGTGAGTTTAGACATCATTTAACAGCAAGGGGTGACAATGTTGAAATACATCATCACGAATGTGGCAAGGAGTTGCTGGAGCTGGGACTGTAGAAGATGTGTCAGAATTGAATGTCACATTTGTGTGAATTCTTGCAGACACCAAGCAACCAGAATGAATGGCTGCTCTATGGGGTATAGAGCACCCTGGGGAGGTAGTGACCCAAGCTCTCTTTCTGGACACACCATAAATTGCAAGCACTTGTAGAATATCATTATATCCCAAGAACTCCTTTGGGGCTTCTTACTCCCTTGCTCCCTTTCCAAAAGTGCAGGATTTCCTAACTGATAAGGAAATGAGAAACCTGGTCTCCATCTTTGACCCAGGATCATTCTGGAACATCTCGGCCAGCATGGAAGGTCTTCCTTTGAGTGCCAGCTCCCTGTGGGCATCCTGCAGGAGGGCATATGCTCCCATGTCAGAGTCACAGTGTGTTTGCTGATCTGCTCCCAAGCCTGCCCATGACCAGAAGCCCAGGATACAAGGAAAAGATCAAAAAGTAACCCCTTCTTGCAGCCATAGCCTTTTGATCTCCACTAGTCAATTATTTGTATCAGGTGGCCAAAATATTGGAGATTCAGCTTCAGCATAAGTCCTTCCAATGAATATTCAGGACTGATTTCCTTCAGGATTGATTACTTTGATCTCCTTACTGTCCAAGGGATTCTCAAGAATTCTCCAACACCACAGTCCAAAAGTATCAGTTCTTTGGCACTCGGCTTTCTTTATTGTCTAACTCTCACATGTATACATGACTACTGGAAAAACCATAGCTTTGACTAGATGGACATTTGTTGGCAAAGTAACGTCTCTGCTTTTTAATATGCTGTCTAGGTTGGTCATAGCTTGTCTTCCAAGGAGCAAGCGTCTTATTATTTCATGGCTGCAGTCACTATCTACAGTGATTTTGGAGCCCAAGAAAGTAAAGTCTGTCACTGTTTCTATATCTATTTGCCATGATGTTTTGCCTTTTACTATAAAAGGAGCCTTTTAGTATAAAAGGAACCTGAATTCTAACTCAAGAAGATCAGGGAAGATGGTTATTTGGACACCAGTTCACCATGTCCTCGGATTGCTGGCTTGCTGAATAAAGTTGCTTTGTTTGGCCCAACAAATACTTTTAGATTGGCCTGTTGTGCTGCACATTGTATGAGCTAGAGTCTGTCTCACTAATGTTATGGAATGCTAACTAGGGAGGACAGGGCGTATGGAGGGGTGGTTAGAAAATATAAAATCTTAAAACCTGTTGCTTCCAAACTATATGGCCTACAGATCAGATTAAAATTGGAGTCTCCTGTCATCTAAATACACCCTAGGAGATAATAAAGTAATGTGAATTTTCAAAAACACATAATTTAGAGAAGGTATCTAAGAGTATGAAAACCTAAGTAGGATTTAATGCTATTGGAACCTGCAAACTGCCATTGATTTTTAATTCTTTTTTTTTCTTAAACTTTGAGAGAATAGCCACATTCTGCTATTTATTTTTAAACTGATGTGGGCATTTCTGGCTCTTACATTTCTAAACCACAACTTTGTCACATTCCTGCTGCTACAGACTTCCTTTAACCCAATTGTCATCAAAATGAGAAATAGCAACCACTTACTGCTTCTCCTTAGCAGTGGCCAAACCTCAGTGGTTATTTCAAAGTCTCTGTATGACTCTCCTGTTGCTTCCTCTTCCAATGCTTGAGAAGAAAGTGAATGTTGAAAAAACTGTAAAATTTGGCTACTTGTTTTTAAACTGTGATACCATTTAAAAATAAGGACTCTCTATAACTTTGAAAAAACTCATTAAAATTGTGTATTTGTGTATATGTAAAACATGACATGTAGCTAAAAGAATATGAAAATCTATATGCATAGTCTGGAAGAACAATAACAGAGCAAACACCTGTGGTGTCTCCATCTTCTGCTTTGAGTCAAGATGGAGGATGAGGAAACTGACTTTTACTCTCTACTGAAAAAAAAAAAGAACATATTTGAAAAAAAAATTAGAAAATGAAGGAATGTAATCTGTAAGAGAGGGACAAATGAAGTGAACCTTAAGCTTGTCCCCCCTTGCTGTGTTGAGAGAAGTGGAATGCAGAACAGTCGAAGAGGACACTAGGTAGAGAGATGGAGATGGATGCCTTGGGAGACCATGTGGCCAGAGTTCACATAGAGGGAAGAACTGAACACATAGAGTGCAGAAATTAAAAAGAAAAAAAAGAACATTACATTTGAAACCAAATAACTAAGAACAAATCCAAAGAAAAAGATAAACTAAATCATTTACTATTAAAGCAATTTAAAAAATTTAAAGAAAACCCAAATAAATGGAAAGATATATCATATTCATTCACTGGAAGACCCAATAATGTTAAGATGTCAGGACCACTTCACTACCTATTGCCAGAATAACTAAGAGAAGGAAAGGAAAACTGGCACTTCCAGGGCTGGTAAGAGTGTGAAGCAATGAAAACTCACGCACCACTGATGAGATACACATTTTAAACAACTTTTACAAATGTTTGTTAATGTTTACTATGGCTGGCCATCTGCTTGCCTATTACTTAGCAAGCTTCCCTGATGGCTCAGAGAGTAAAGAGTCTGCCTGCAATGAGGGAGACCCAGGTTCAATCCCTGGGTCAGGAAGATCCCCTGGAGAAGGAAATGGAAGCCCACTCCAGTATCCTTGCCTGGAAAATCCCATGGACAGAAGAGCCTGGCAGGCTACAGTCCATGGGATCGCAGAGTCAGACACAACTGAGCGACTTCACTTTATACTCCTACAGAATCGTTTAACTAAAATGCACATGTATGTTCACTGGATATATATTGGAATATTCTAGTTCATCATAAAAGCCCCAAATTCCAATCTCTGTAAATGCCTATCAACAGTAGAACATATACATAAAACAGAGTACACTTCCACAATGGAAGATGCTCAGCAAAAAGAATGAACAATCTAAAACTGGTAAAATTGAGTGATAGACGTATGACATAAAGGATGCTATATTCTATGATTCAACCTCTTTAAATACATACAGACAAAATTAGTCTGCAGTTAGTTTGGATATAAGTGACTAGAAGGGAACATGAAAAGTCTTTTGTTTCTTGATCTAAGTGCTGGATATATGGTTATGCTTTCAGAATGTGGAACTATCTACTCTATGTGCATGATTCTGTATATATGTTATACTTTAACAAAAAAAATTAATATTTGACAACCAAAGTACTAGCTTTGTACCACTTTGTAGAAAATGCTGCAATTCTAAATCCCTAATATTAGAAAATGTTTCATAACCAGAGAACAAAAATAAATAAACCTAGACTAGTCTTCTAAATAGCACATTTTAAGCTATTTGCTGCAATAGTTGGTATATCAACAAATAAAAGTTCACAAACCTACTTCAGGTTTTTGGCAACTCATTTTCCCTTCAAAATTGCTTCTTTTCTAATTAAAAATGAATAAAATGCTTACTATAGAGAGTTCTAAAAAGTGTATAAAGGTAAATGTAGATTATAAAATTAACTTGCACTAAATATAATATTCAGCAAATATTATTTCAAATCTTTGTACATGTATTATCTATATTTATAGTCTAGTTATTTCCTCCAAATATTAGATGCATGCTTTCTATTACTGTATATTATATTTTGTGTGCTACCTTTTCACTAGTAACTAAGGTGTCAATATTTAAAAATTTTGAAGCACAATTTTAATGAATAAGATGTGTATAAGAGACAGAAACAGGGATGAACAAACAGAAAAGGAACAAAAGATCTTCTTACACATCCCTGACCCAGTCTCTTTCCCTCTTTGACACCTGGCTGTGAGTAATTTGCTTCTAAATGTTTTGTTTTTGGAAAGAACATTGCAATGAACATTTTTGCACATAAATCTTTATTAAATACTAATTATTAGAATAAACTTATTAAAGACAAATTATTAAGTTAAAATATGTATGTTTTCTCAGACTGTTCAATAAATATATATTGCAAAATGAATTTTGAAGACTTTGGGCAAGTACACATTCACAGGAACTATTTAAGAATGGCAGTCCCCCTGAATCCTTGTCAAAAATGAACAACTTTGCTTTTTTTTAAGTATATATATTTGCAAAATAATTATTCAATAGATGAAAGTAACATATCAGAGTTTTAATTGTTCTTAATTATTAATAATCATGAATATATTTTGTGTGGCTATTAACCACATGTGTTTCTTCTTTTTAGCATTGTGTAAAAGCTGAGCTACATTGCTATAATAAGCCACATGGTTAATGCAAAGGCTAAAATACATGCAGAGGCTTATCTGTTACCCTTCCCAGCTGGTGTGAAACTGGCAGGTGGAAGTCCTCCACATGGTCATGGAGAGACCAGGCTCCTTTGCTCCAGAGCTCTGCACCCTATAAAGCTGACCCTGAGGTGCTGGGCTCTGCAACTCAGGCTTCAGCGGGCAGGATGATAGGCGTCGAGGCAGGAATATTCCCTCTCAGAGAAGTTCTGCTCCTCAGATGGATCCATCATTTCTGCTCCTGGCCCACATGCAAAATCGTAGCTCTGCAGCCATGAGGGAGGCTGGGAGTGAGACTAGTCATGGGCCAAATGACAGCTCTATCAATATCAAAGACAGGATGGATTTCACTGAACAGCTGGCAGTCCACACCATGGTGTCCTTTGCCTACCTCAATGGGGAGATTTACTGAATTTTCTCCACAAAATCTCTGTACATGAAAAATTTGCTGCATTTATTGTGTATATTTTCCAACTTCTCATTCTTTTTGCCTTCCAACTGTAATTATGCACAGAATCCTTTGCTTCTTATAAGAAAAATATATATTTTTTCCTTTGGGTGTTCTTGCTTTGCTTTTTTATATAGAATTTAATTTCCCACCTCAAGCTCACTAAAATAGACATCCATGATGTTTTCTTCTTTTTTTAAATAGTTTAATTTCTTCCATTTAACTTTTCAATACTTCTGGAATTAATTCTAATGAAGAAGCATTTGTGAGGCATGATCATTCAAGTACATATATATTTTCCCCAATGTCTTTTATTGAATAATTTTCCTCCAATCTTTTGTGATGTCATCTTTATTATGCACTGAATTCCTGTATATCCCTTGTTTATTTCTGGCCTATAAAGTCTGTTCTCTTTGAGGTGTTAAGTCTTCTCTCAGAACCACATGTGTCTTTTTATTTATGCAGTTTTTAATTATTATATCTGGTAGAACATTCAAAATCACAAAACTTTTTACCAAAATGTATTGGTTCTTTTTATCAGAACAAACTTAAATTCATCTTCTAAGTTCCCAAAAACATATTGATATCTATATATCTATTTATCTGTAGAACTGGACATGAAACAACACACTCGTTTCCAATCGGGAAAGGAACATGTTAAGGCTGTATATTGTCACCCTGCTTATTTTAACTTCTATGCAGAGTACACCATGCGAAATGCCAGGCTAGATGAAGCACAATCTGGAATCAAGATTGCTGGGAGAAATATTAATAACCTCAGATATGCAGATGACACCACCCTCATGGCAGAAAGTGAAGAAGAACTAAAGAACCACTTGATGAAAGTGAAAGAAGAGAGTGAAAAAGTTGGCTTAAAATTCAACATTCAGAAAAACAAGATCATGGCATCTGGTCCCATCACTTCATGTCAAATAAATAGGGAAACAATGGAAACAGTGACAGACTTTATTTTGGGGGACTCCAAAATCACTGCAGGTGGTGACTGCAGCCATGAAATTAAAAGATCCTTGCTCCTTGGAAGAAAAACTATGACCAACCTAGAATGCATATTAAAAAGCAGAGACATTACTTTGCCAACAAATGTCCATCTAGTCAAAGTTATGGTTTCTCCAGTAGTCATGTATGGATGTGAGATTTGGACTATAAAGAAAGCTGAGCACCGAAGAATTGATGCTTTTGAACTGTGGTGTTGGAAAAAACTCTTGAGAGTCCCTTGGACTGCAAGGAGATCCAACCAGTCAATACTAAAGGAAATTAGTCCTGAATATTGGAAGGACTTATGCTGAAGCTGAACCTCCAATACTTTGGCCACCTGATGCAAAGAACTGACTCATTGGAAAAGATCCTGATGCTTGAAAAGATTGAAGGTGGGAAGAGAAAGGGACGACAGAGGATGAGATGGTTGGATGGCATCACCAACTCAATGGACTTGAGCTTGAATAAGCTCTGGGAGATGGTGAAAGACAGGGAAGCCTGGCGTGCTGCAGTCCATAGGGTCACATGAGTCAGACACTGGGACTGAACTGAACTATTCTGAACTGAGTCTCTCTATCTACCTACCTACCTATCATCTATTTTCTCACTGAGATTCTTGTTGAATTTAATACGTAACTTAATTTTGGAAGAATAAGACATTCAATCTCTCCAGTTCCTAAATATAATATTATCATTCACTTATTCAAGTTTATATATATATATATATATATATATATATATATATATTTAATATCCCTTGGTAAATACTTAGTGTTTTTCTTTTAATTTTGTATGAGAGAAGGGTCCTGTGTTTTAGCTAATGTCTGATCCCAGCACCGAGTCCCAGTATGGAACACAGTGGGTGCTCACAAACAAGCAATGACATTTAATTAAACCCAGTCTCATTTCCTTAGAGTGGAAAGTTAACTCTAAACACCAGGGAACAAGAATATCTTTGCATCTTGGTTTCGTATAGATACTTCAATATTTTTAATGGTCATCTTAGACTGAAAATTACAGTCTAAATTATAATTTTTGGAATTTTTATCCAGTGTACTGTCAACCTGATAATATCTGTATGATGAAAAAGTACACAGCAATATATTCTCTAGAGTCTGTGGCATTAATATGGCCTTTATCGTGCTACATTTAACATCTCCTCCAGGGAGAAGACGTAAATGTTTTCTGTTTCCCAGTCCATCTCCCTAAGAACATGCTGCTACATAATAATGATGATGTTAGTACTTATGATACACCCATCAGCTCTAAAGGGATTAGTAACCAGGGAAAAGTGTCTCTAAATGATTGTAATAAAGATTGCAAATAATAAATTAAAATAAAGAGAAGGAAACAAATAAACGCCTTCTATAATAGAATCCAGAATTGTGAAAGTGTGGTAAACTAAATTTAATTGATTTTTCCCTTTAAATGTTCAAACTTGGAAAAAAAATAATGTAAACTGGAAAAAGATTATAAAGAAATGAGATAAGATGCAAATGATACTAATACTGTCCCTGCAGATTTCAGATCTGAGACCGCATGTAAGAATGTAGAGGATCATATGTTGCTCAAAGCAGGTTTAAAGTGTGGGGGACAATGTGGGGTGATAAGACTGAGTTCAACAAATTGCTATAGCCCTGCCTCTTCTAAGCCAACCTTCAGCTACTTCATCTTCATTTACTACCACTTGTTCTTAATTTCTGACCTCTGCCTCTCAGGATGTGACATTTCCTGATTAGCTACTCACGTTAGACCCTAATTGCCTCCGTTCCAAGAAGCCACTGTCTCCTGTACCACTTGGCAACTTATTGTTTCTATGCATGGCCCTTGATTGTTTCTGGTTTTAGCCTGTCATGCCTCTTGTCACCATGACAACACATAAATGAACTAAACATCATGAAAGTAACATCTAAAGACTATTCTGTGTATAACCCCTTCTAAGACGCAAAGAAATCCTCCATATTTCTTTTTTAATGTCATCTACTTTCCTTTGTACTTTGAACAGGTTAATTTATCTACAAGATATTTGTAACAGAGTTGTTTGTGCTAAGTGAGATTTCAGCCTACTTGCAACAATTTTATGGATGCTGGCAGAAGGCATGAGACACCTGGTTTACAGATAAACGACTTTATTACTCATAGTGATAGCAATGGCCAGAATACCAGTATTTAGGCCAGTTTCCTGGGCCCCAGTCCCATCATGTGATATGAAGAAGACTAGGTAATTGTCATGTTACAGAAAAGAATTCAAGATTAGGGAACTCCAAACTTTTATAAAAGAGAATGCGCATGTGTTTTCTTTATCCCGGAGAAAGAAATTCTCTTTGATTCTGATCTTTCATTTGAAAGAAGACACCATCTTTCTCTTTTAAGACTGTTCTCAGTGAAGACATTCTTAGGAAAATAATCTAGAACAAAGGCAATCAACACCTCAGTTCACAAAGCAATCTGAAGTATGAGACACCCATAAGAAACTGTCTTCTAACAGAGAGGTACCAAGACCAGGGCAGATGGAAGAGCCTGGCCCTGGAGACTCAATAAAGGTAGCCAGTAGTTTGTAAAATGTCATTCCCGAATCAAATCAAACCTTTTGCTGCTCTAATTTTACACTTGTGGCAAGTATAGTTGAATGTTGAGTTTTAATAATAATATAATATGCAAATTAGCACATACTATTTCTCCTTCAATAAAATTTTATAAACATTATATATATATAATCAAAGCTAATTTGACAAAATTCCAATTATACAATTAATCTCCCAACACAAAGTGACTGACTTATATGTCTATGTTTAAAGAGCAATTTTGCAACAGTTTAGAATAATTTGAGTTCACTCAGGGTGCAACTGTATTTCTAGCCAATGTGTTTCAGTGTTTAAGCAGTTAATAACACAATGATGGCAAAAGACTAAGAAACAGAACTTTAATTACTTCAATCCTGCCATTCTATGTGACTATTTGGAGTTTTTCATTGTGTTCAAGTTATTTTCCACTACTGAAATCAATCCTTGGGAGAAAAATGTTGAAGTTCTAGAATTCATCATGAAATGAGATTTTACAAATTGCTGTCAATACATTCTTACATAAAAAACTTTTCATAATAAATTTAGTATCTGTCACTTTTGGGGAAAGAAGCATTTTTAAATAAAAATTAATAAAAATCTGGTTCAGGATGGGGAACACGTGTACACCCGTGGTGGATTCATGTTGATGTATGGCTAAACCAATGCAATACTGTAAAGTAAAAAAAAAAATAATAATGATAAATAAATGATAAATGGTTAAAAAATAAATAAATAAATAGAATGCCAAAAACTAAAAAGTGTTTTTTGTTGAACTGTAAGCTAAGATTGATTGACCTTCTGTTGAAAATGAACATGCAAAAATGTCAGTTGTCACAAAATCATTGACAAACATGCAAAAGATAGGTCTTGAAACAGAAATTGTAATTTTATTATTCATTTCTGTGACAAGCCATTATGTAGGTACAAATTTAAGCCCTGTTTCAAGTAATGTGTTATTGTAATTGAACAGTATTAAACAATTCATTTTTCCCTTTTTCCCTTTTTCACTTTACAGTTATTTTATATTTAATTAAACAAATTTGCCAGCATGATTATATAACAAAATTAAGTAAAAGAAATATGTCACAGTCTACATTTATTTTCTGATCATTAATATGGTTTGTCTCACTTTATTATTACTATTGCACAGTTTTATTGTATAGAAGAAAGAGATAATAATATAAATATTTCTTCTCAGATGTCAAAAAATTGGGGCCATGAACAATGAGCATCACTCTCTAGGTAAACAGAACTGAGTCTTACATCTTAAAGGATAAAATTAAAAAAAAAAACTAAACATCACAAGGTTGTTATGTTCATAGAGCATTATTTACAATAGCCAAGACATGGAAGCAACCTAAATGTCCAGTGACAGATGAATACTTAAAGAAGGTTGGCACATACATTCAATGGAATACTACTAAGCCATAAAAAATGGTGAAGTAGTGCCATTTGCATCAAAATGGATGGTCCTAGAGATTATCATGAGAGTGAAGTAAGTCAGAGGAAGACAGATAGCATATTCTATCGCTTATATGTAGAATCTAAAATATGACACAAATGAATTTATCTGTGAACAGAAACAGACCCACAGACAAAGAGAGCAGGCTTGTGATTACCAAGCGGGAGGGGAGTGTGGGAGGGAAGGATGGGGAGGCTGGGACTGGCAGATGCAAACTATTATATATGGGATGGATAAACAAGATGCTACATGAAAGCTCAGGGGACCATACGACACTGTGAATCAACTATACTCAAATATATATATATATATATATATATATATAAAATCATAGGATTGGCAGGGATTGTGGTTGAGAGATCTACCCCACAGAAGGAAAATGGAATTCTAGGACACACAGGTATACTGGAATGATCAGACCATTTCTCACAAAACATCCACAAGCTCCTCCTTATGGTTAGTTGCATTTTATTTCCCTGTTTTGTTGTCAGTTAGGACTCCTTGAAATAATCTTTCTCTCTATCCTAATAATTACATCAGTTACCAATTCTTTATTGTGTTGTGTATGTTTTATTAGTACATGCTTTCACTTAATCATCATACAATCTCAAGATGCAAGTATTAAACACATTTTAACAGCCAAAAGCATTTCACCAAACATCTTCCTCTTATGAATTTGAGCCAGAAGGGAAACTGCTCTAAAAAGTGCCAGAAATTGCACTGTAGCTTCTAATCACATATTTTAAAAGATGAGGTCAAATTTACTAAACTAAACCTAGAGAACATATTCAAAAGCAGAGACATTACTTTGCCATCAAAGGTCCATCTAGTCAAGGCTATGGTATTCCCAGTGGTCATGTATGGATGTGAGAGTTGGACTGTGAAGAAGGCTGAGCGCCAAAGAATTGATGTTTTTGAACTGTGGTGTTGGAGAAGACTCTGAGAGTCCCTTGGACTGCAAGGAGATCCAACCAGTCCACTCTGAAGGAGATCAGTCCTGGGTTTTCATTGGAAGAACTGATGCTGAAGCTGAAACTCCAGTACTTTGGCCACCTCATGCGAAGAGTTGACTCATTGGAAAAGACTCTGATGCTGGGAGGGATTGGGGGCAGGAGGAGAAGGGGACAACAGAGGATGAGATGGCTGGATGGCATCACCGACTCGATGGACATGAGTGTGAGTGAACTCCGGGAGTTGGTGATGGACAGGGAGGCCTGGCGTGCTTCAGTTCATGGGGTCGCAAAGAGTCGGACAAAAGTGAGCGACTGAACTGAACGGAACAGAAGGACTAAATATGTAAATAAATGGTACATAGAGTTTGTATATTGCCTGCCTTCACTGGACCTATGTTTGTTGTTAGAAAAATATACATTACAGAGGAAGTGAGATTGTATTTATTATACAGATAGTTAAATTATTGTTATATAGGTTGGATTTAGATAGAAAAGCAAGATCGCTTATATACTAGATTTCTTCTCCAATCAATTTTCCTAAGTAGGATGTTATTTTATGCCGTCTTTAGCTAATAAATATTTTGTTTCTTTTATCACATAGACATTTAGGAAGCATTATATATAACCAAATTCCCCAAAATATGACAGTTTTAAGTTACTAGGAAATATATTTAGTGATTGTGCTATATCAAATTTAAAGAAACATTGTAATTGTCATCTCTTTATGGTGTCATGAAATTTAGGAAGATAAGATGTTCTGTTTTTTGCCTCTTCCACCTCTTTTTCATGAGAAGAAAGACACAGGATTTTTTCTTCAAGTGACTGAAAATTACAGAATAAAATGTACAATATCTGCTAATATTTATAGGTCCTAGATTACTTAATCAACAAGTGAAAAGAACATTAAGAATTCAAAAGGTCTTCCAAAAGGACAGAAAATAAATAAATCAGAAAAGAGCAGTTCCAAATATTTTCCCACATTCCCCTTATATTTTATCTTAATTGCATTATTTAAAATAGAAACCATGGTAAAAAATAAGCCAGTAATGGAAAGCATTAGAAACCTCAATATGTGAGTAAACTCTACCAGAACTCTTCAATAAGTAAAGGGTAGCTCTCAGTATGGACTTCCCAAGTGGGACTAGTGGTAAAGAACCCATCTGCCAATGCAAGAAACATAAGAGATGCAGGTTAGACCTCTGGGTGGCAAAGAGTCCCTGGAGGCGGGCGTGGCAACCTACTTCAGTATTGTTGCCTGGAGAATTCCATGAGAGAGGAACCTGGTGGGCTACAGTCCCTGGGGCTGCAAAGAACTGGACACTATTGAAGTGATCTATAGCACGTAGTTCTAGATATAATTGAAGTATTAAAGTTAGTCTTTACATTGTAAGGAATTTATCACAGTATTTAAAAATTCTTCTTACCTTATTCATCTAAATTGCAGTATTTGGGTGCAATCTCAAGAACAACAGAATGATTTCTATTCATTTCCAAGGAAAACCATTCACTATCACAGTAATCCAAGTCTACACCCCAACCAGTAATGCTGAAGAAGCTGAAGTTGAATGGCTCCATGGTCACCTACCAGACCTTCTAGAACTAACACCAAGAAAACAACAACAACAACAAACAGATATACTTTCCTCATTGGGCACTGGAATGCAGAAGTAGGAGGTCAAGAGATATCTGGAGTATCAGACAAGTTTAGCCTTGGAGTACAAAATGAAGCAGGGCAAAGACTAACAGAGTTTTGTCAAGAGAATGCACTAGTCATAGTAAACCTCCTCTTGCAATAACACAAGAGATGACTCTACACATGGACATCACCAGATGATCAACACTGAAATCAGATTGATTATATTCTTTACAGTTGAAGAGGGAGAAGCTTTATACAGTCATCAAAAACAAGACCAGAAGCTGACTGTGGCTCAGATCATGAACTCCTTATTGCAAAATTCAGACTTATATTGAAGAAAGTAGGGAAAACCACTCAAACATTCAGGTGTGACCTAAATCAAATCTCTTACGATTATACACTGGAAGTGAGAAATAGATTTAAGGGACTAGATCTGATATTCAGAGTGCCTGATGAACTATGGATGGAGGTTCATGACATTGTACTGGAGGCAGTGATCAAAACCATCCACAAGAAAAAGGAATTCAAAAAGGTAAAGTGGATATCTGAGGGGAGCTTACAAATAGCTGAGAAAAGAAAAGAAACTAAAGGCAAAGGAGAAAAGGAAATATATATCCATCTGAATGCAGAGTTCCAAAGAATAGCAAGGAGAGATAAGAAACCTTTCCTAAGTGATCAATGCAAAGAAATAGAGGAAAACAATAGCATGGGAAAGACCAGAGATTTCTTTAAGAAAATTAGAGATACCAAGGGAACATTTCATGCAAAAATGGGCTCAATAAAGGACAGAAACAATATGGATCTGGCAATATGGCAAGAATACACAGAATAAATACACAAAAAGATCTTAATAACCCAGATAGCCAAGATGGTGTGATCACTCATCTGGAGCCAGACATCCTGGAATATGAGGTCAGCTAAAGTATCACTACTACCAAAGCTAGAGGAGGTGATGGAATACCAGGGGAGCTATTTCAAATCCTAAAAGATGATGCTGTGAAAATGCTGCACTCAATATGTCAGCAAATTTGGAAAACTCAGCAGTGGCCACAGGACTGGAAAAGGTCAGTTTTCATTCCAATCCCAAAGAAGAGCAATCCCAAAGAATGTTCAAAATACCGCACAATTGCACTCATCTCACACACTAGTAAAGTAATGCTTAAAATTCTCCAAGCTAGACTTCAACAGTACATAAACCAAGAACTTCCAGATGTACAAACTGGATTTAGAAAAGGCAGAGGAACCAGAGATCAAATTGCCAACATGTGCTTGATCATAGGAAAAGCAAAAGAATTCCAGAAAATATACATATTTGTGTATCACTGAGTACACTAAAGCTTTTGACTGTGTGGATCACAACACACTGTGGGCAATTCTGAAAGAGATGGAAATACCAGAACACCTTACCTACCTCCTGAGAAATCTGTATACAAGTCAAGAGGCTACAGTTAGAACTGGACATGAAACAAAGGACTGGTTCCAAATTGGGAGAGGAGTACATCAAAGTTGTATATTGGTCACCTTCTTGTTTGACATCTATGCAGAATATACCATGTGAAATTCTGGGCTGGATGAAGTTCAAGCTGGAATTAAGTTTGCAGGGAGAAATATCAATAACCTGATATGCAATTTCTGCAATGGCAGAAAGTGAAGAACTAAACAGCCTGTAGATGAAAGTGAAAGAGGAGAGTGAAAAAGCTGGCTTAAAACTCAACATCAAAAATGAAGATCATGGCATCTGGTCCGATCACTTCACAGCAGATAGATGGGGAAACAATGGGAACAGTGGCAGATTTTATTTTCTTGGGCTCCCAAATCACTGCAGACGGTGACTTCAGCCATGAAATTAAAAGACGCTTGCTCCTTGGAAGAAAAGCTATGACCAACCTAAACAGCATATTAAAAAGCAGAGACATTACTTTCCAGACAAAAGTCCATCTAGTCAAAGCTAAGGTTTTTCCAGTAGTTGTGTACGGATATGAGAGTTGGATCATTAAGAAAGCTGAGAACCAAAGAATTGATCCTTTTGAACTGTGATGTTGGAGAAGACGTTTCAGAGTCCCTTGGACTGCGAGGAGATCAAATCCTAAAGGAAGTCAGTCCTGAATAATCTTTAGAAGAACTGATGCTGAAGCTCCAGTACTTCAGCCACCTTATGCAAAAAGCTGACTCATTGGAAAAGACCCTCTGCTGGGAAAGATTGAAAGCAGGAGGAGAAGGGAACTACAGAGCATGAGATGGTCAGAGGGCATAACCAATTCGATGGGCATGAGTTTGAGCAAGCTCCAGGAATTGGTAATGGACAGGGCAGCATGGCGTGCTGCAGTCCATGAGGTCACAAAAAGTTGGACATGACTAAGCAACTGAACTAACTGATACAGTGTTATGGGCTGAATTGTGTAGCCCTCTATTTCATATGTTGAAAGCCCTACCCACAAATCCTTAGAATGTGAGTATTTGTAAATAGGTTCTTTAAGAATGGAACTGAGTCAAAAAATGAAGTCTTTGGGTAGGTTCTAATCCAATATCCCTGACCCAGGGATCAAATGCAGAAATACTGAACCCATGCACCTCAACTAAGACCTGACACAGCCATACATAAATAAATAAACATTTTACAGCTTCACAGGTGGTACACTGGTAAATAATCTACCTGCCAATGCAGGAGATTCAGTTCCTGGGTCAGGAAGATCCACTGGAGAAGGAAATGGCAACTGACTCCAGTATTCTTGCCTGGAAAATTCCATGGACATAGGGGCCTGAGAAAGAGTTGGACACAACTGAGCACACACACACACAATCCAACATGACTGGTATTCTTTTAAGAGTGGAGATTGAGACACAAACACACACCAAAAGAAGGCTGTGTAAAGATGCAGGGAGGAATACCATCCAGCAGTCAAGGAGAAAGGCCTTAGAAGGAGAAAGGCCAACACAATGATCCTTTATTCAACAAATGCTTTTTGAGGCTCTGACATGCACCTGGCTGAGTTTCGAGGCTATGTAGGTGAGCATGATTACAAGCTCTCAGTGTTACCATCCTTGCAATTTTCACATGATGCCATGCATGCTGATAGCACTGAAGCCCCGGGACCCTGATTCCAACAACTGGGCCCAGGACACTGCCTTTCTCCTGGTTTTTGTGGAGCTTCTTCCCCTAATCCTTTGTTTGAATTATTCACAACCATAAGCAGCAATGCTGAAAGCTTTCTGATTTTTAAATAAACATATGCACAGATGTTCACCCCATTAATAAAAAAGGATATGCAAATGGGAAAAATGGTGAGATGTCATCTTTTAATCCTTCTGATTTGCATAATTTGTCATAGAGAGTACAGGTTATGTCTAAATTATCTACAGAAATATTTTCAGAATATATCCATATTATAGTAGTGATCCTTGAAATAATATAAATGATTCACAACTGTGATGAATTTTACTTTATAAACTATATATTAAACCAAAAAAAGAAAAAAAGGATATTTTTATTGCCCTACTTCTCAGGGTTTTTTTTTATTGATGGATGATTGCTTTTCAGAATGTTTTTTGTTTTCTATCAAAACTCAACATGAATCAGACATAGGTATACATATGTCACATTTTTTATTTACTAGTGTGCTTCAGGAATCTCAAAGCAGTAGTTATTAGTGTTAACTACACGCTATCCCACGTTGAAGGTCAGGAACGGTGGCAGTAAGGAGATACCCCTCGTCCAAGGTAAGGAGTAGCGGCTGTGCTTTGCTGGAGCAGCCCTGAAGAGATACCCCACGCCCAAGGTAAGAGATACCCCACGCCCAAGGTAAGAGAAACCCAAGCAAGATGGTAGGTGTTGCAGGAGGGCATCAGAGGGCAGACACACTGAAACCATACTCACAGAAAACTAGTCAATCTAATCACACTAGGACCACAGCCTTGTCTAACTCAATGAAACCAAGCCATGCCTGTGGGGCAACCCAAGATGGTCAGGTCATGGTGGAGAGGTCTGACAGAATGTGGTCCACTGGAGAAGGGAATGGCAAGCCACTTCAGTATTCTTGCCTTGAGAACCCCATGAACAGTATGAAAAGGCAAAATGATAGGATACCAAAAGAGGAACTCCCCAGATCATTAGTGCCCATATGCTACTGGAGATCAGTGGAGAAATAACTCCAGAAAGAATGAAGGGATGGAGCCAAAGCAAAAACAATACCCAGTTGTGGATGTGACTGGTGATAGAAGCAAGATCCGTTGCTGTAAAGAGCAATATTGCATAGGAGCCTAGAATGTCAGGTCCATGAATCAAGGCAAATTGGAAGTGGTCAAACAAGAGATGACAAGGGTGAATGTCGACATTCTAGGAATCAGTGAACTAAAATGGATTGGAATGGGTGATTTTAACTCAGATGACCACTATATCTACTACTGCAGGCAGGAATCCCTCAGAAGAAATGGAGTAGTCATCATGGTCAACAAAAGAGTCCAAAATGCAGTACTTGGATGCAATCTCAAAAACGACAGAATGATCTCTGTTCATTTCCAAGGCAAACCATTCAATATCACAGTAATCCAAGTCTATGCCCCAACCAGTAATGCTGAAGAAGCTGAAGTTGAACGGTTTTATGAAGACCTACAAGACCTTTTAGAACTAACACCCAAAAAAGATGTCCTTTTCATTATAGGGGACTGGAATGCTAAAGTAGGAAGTCAAGAAACACCTGGAGTAACAGGCAAATTTGGCCTTGGAATG
>SJYT01067268.1:297726-441436 GCA_006410635.1 Cephalophus harveyi | reverse complement strand
ATGCTTTTGAACTGTGGTGTTGGAGAAGACTCTTGAGAGTCCCTTGGACTGCAAGGAGATCCAACCAGTCCATTCTGAAGGAGATCAACCCTGGGATTTCTTTGGAAGGAATGATGCTAAAGCTGAAACTCCAGTATTTTGGCCACCTCATGCGAAGAGCTGACCCATTGGAAAAGACTCTGATGTTGGGAGGGATTGGGGGCAGGAGGAGAAGGGGACGACCGAGGATGAGATGCCTGGATGGCATTACAGACTCGATGGACGTGAGTCAGAGTGAACTCCGGGAGTTGGTGGACAGGGAGGCCTGGCATGCTGCGATTCATGGGGTCGCAAAGAGTCGGACACAAATGAGCGGCTGAACTGAACTGTACTGAGGGATTTTTAGGAATTCTGATACCAGGGTCTGACACCCAGAGTTTCTGATTTACTTGGATAATACATGACACAGGCATCAGGATTCTTAAAGTCTCCCTAGGTGACTTTAATATGCAGGAAAAGTTGAAAATCTGTACAAAAGAGAAAAAGAGAGAGTGTTTTGCCATTGCTGAGGCTGTCTGAACATTCACTTTGCAGCATCTTGGAGAATACTGTTATGTTTCATGGCATAAATTAGAAAAAGTTCTTTTCCAGTTTGGAAAGGAGAATCTTGCAGTTCAATAGTTATGACACTCTTTCTAGTGGTCCCCAACGGATGCCATTTCTATTACATGTCGATCTATCAGATGCATTCAATATTGTTGATAATGTGATTGTGATAGTTTGATTATGATTCATGCTATACCTGCATGTCCAAAGCAGTATATAACATTCAAAAGTCCAGGATTTATACTGCTTAAGGGACCAACATGCTTGTGTGTAAATCCACACAACCGACAGAGACTGGACTATTAACAGAGATCCACCGATCAGTGCAGCTCAGAAATCCAATAAGGTCACAGAAATAGTAACCAGTGGTCATTCCATTATACATACACCTTTCCATTAAACCATTGTAATTAAAGATCCTCACTTCTCCTACCCTCTTACCCAATGTTCCAACATTTTTAATAAACAAGAAGACCATTAAAGAATGAGGACTTATAAATTCTTCTTAAGCATTGAAACAGGTATACTATCATGTAAGAAACGAAGCGCCAGCCTATGTTTGATACAGGATACGGGATGCTTGGGGCTGGTGCACGGGGATGATCCAGAGAGAAGATATGGGGTGGGAGGTGGGAGGGGGATTCAGGATTGGGAGCTCATATACACCTGTGGTGGATTCATGTCCACATGAAAAACCATGGATTCATGAATCCATGAAAAACCAATATGGTATTGTAAAGCAAAATAAAGTAAAAATAAAATTAAAAAAAATAATTAACTCAAAAATAAATAAATAAATAAATAAATTTTGGTTTTACAAAAAAAAAAAAAAAAGAAGCTCTTCATGCTCAAGTTCATTCCCTTAAGTCTTGTAATTCCCAGTCTACTCTGAGCACAGAAACGAAGGTGCCACCTCCCTGAATTTTTTTATAGAGATAGCTTCTCCAGCCACATCTACTATCTACAAGCCTTCTCCTCCTCTGATCTCTCCCATCTTCATGAATGATGCCATTTATTTGCTCTGGCTGAAATCATCCTTGATTTCCCTCTCTCAGACATCATTCCAACATCCAGTTTAGCACTGTGTACTATGCTCTCAAACATAACTGAAATGAGCCATGTTCTCTTTTTCTGCACCTTTAAAGCTTTAGTCCCTGCTACCACTGTCTCGCATCTGGACTGCTGCTCTAAGCTTTCTCTCTGCCCCTCCTTCACCCTAGCCTATAATCTATATAACAGTTAATTTTACTTTTATTCTTCCATTTAATACGTATTTATCTTGAATGTGCTATGTGATAGCAGTAAGTACTCTCTTTGGTCTTGGGGATACAAGAAATTACAAAAGCAAACTGCCCTAAAGGAGCTTACATTCTAGTAGGGAGCTAGATCATATACTAGAGAAAGAAGTAACGTGCTTTATATTAGTGATAAATGCAAGAAATATAATGCAAAGAAAGAGGGATATGAAAAGTTGAAAAAGGTGGAGAGAGATAAGAGTAACACTTTAGATAGGAAAAAGTCCCTTTTACCAAGATGACAGACATGATCCTTTTTAGGAGTAATTCATATCATACCACTCCTCTACTTAAAAATATTCTATTGGTTTCACTGAAAAGTGGATAAAAACCAAACACGCCAACCACCATCCACAAAGGTCCTCCTACTACTACAATGTCCTCTCATCCTCTCCTCTCGTTATCTGGTCCCAGACAAACTCAGCTGTTGCTGGTGTCCAAAGAATACCTTTCTGCTGCTTCCATGCCACCGTGAGATTTTAGTGTGTGTCTGTTTGCCAAGTGGCTTCAGTTGTGTCTGACTGTGACCCTATGAACTATAGCCTACCAGTCTCCTCTGTTCATGGGCTTACATTTGGTTTCAGTACCAAGGGGACTGGCAAGAATACTGGAGTGGGCTGCCATGCCCTCCTCCAGGGGATCTTCCTGATGCAGGGACCAAACTTGTGTCTCGTGTTTTCTGCATTGACGAGTGGGTTCATTACCACTAGCACCACCTGGGAAACCCCTATGAGGTTTCAGTACAAATATTCAGCTCTTCATGTTAGATCACTTACCCCCCTACCATCAAATATTATGTTTAAGTACTCTTTTATGGTATTTTATCATCTTCTGAAATTATTTTATTTGGTTGTTTGTTTACATGTTTCTTTTCCATAAGCCCCCTTGGTACTGAAACCAAATGTAAGCTCTGTGAAATTAGTGGCCTCCACAGGTGAGCTTCCCTAGGAAACAGACTATGAAGCTCTGAGATTTACTTGCAGAGGATTTACTGGGAAGTGCCCTTTGGAGCATCTAGAGTGATCAAAGAAAGCAAAATTTGGCAGAGGGAGAGCTTGAAGTACAGAGTAGTTGATACCCTGCGGCTGGGTTTACCTTCAGATATGTCTCAAGGCAAGGGAAGGGGAGAAGAACTTCCTATTTGCATTGATCAGTGATTGGATGATGGCTGCTTCCAGAAGACACAACTTTGTGTGAAGGCAAAGGCAGTTCTCATAAAGGAACACACTTGGGAAGACTCAGCAGCTGACAGTGCCAGAAGCAAGGGGAGAGAGCTCCCACATCCAAAGGGAATCAAGACAGTACACTCCAGCCTTCACTGGAGACGACCGTCATGGTAGTCAAGCTCCTTATTCCAAATGCTATGCTTCCTCTACCTGAAACCAAGGATCCCAGTATTCTAAATGGTCTCTTTCAGTAAAAACTTAAAAAGAAAGTTAGTAGGACACATTATAGTCCCTTCTGCCACAAGTGACCTTAGGGTTACAACTGATGTTCATCATTTACCTTTTTATTACCTATTTCTAGGTTCTGTTCAACTTTGGCTGATACTGCTGCTAAGCAACATGGTAGCATGTTACAAACCTCCTTCCTGAGAGATCTGGGCCCTTATCCAGTGTGCCCTAAGAAGATTCTAGTTGTTGCGTTTTTCCACTTGCCACCAAAACTGGTTAGGGAATTGCCAACTTTGTTACCAGTGAAATACTCCAGTGTCAAACACATCATTCAGTCACTTTATCCTGAAACAGAAGCCTTAATCCTAACTATCAGTGTCTACTACTCCCAACTTGATGGTGACCCCTTGCCTTGACTGCTAGCTTACTGACCCAGTGAAACTGGGTGGCTGTACTAGCTTATGGTTTAAAATGAGTCTTACTGTGTTCTTGTGGTAGAATTTTTCTTCCTCTGAGCTCCAGAATCCCTATGTCATCAGTGCTCAGGGTTGCAGGGTTAAGAGGCACAGAGTCCCCAACTTGGTTACTGAGAGTAACAGCAAGTGGAAGCCCATCTCACCCCTTGAGTCTCAGACCCACATATTCTCCACATGAGAGACACAGAGTGGGTTCTCCCTCTGGGAGGGTGAAGTCCCATGCTGCAGGTTACCATCACCACGCCAGAATCTTGGCCACATTTTCAAAAGCCATCACTCTATCAGGCCAGCAGCTTCTGCCTGGTGCACCTTGTGATGGAGCCAGAGGACTTTATGGCCATTTGCCCATGGCCAGCCTCCTTGATACACAGTGGGTCCTGTGTTCTCATGCAACTGTACGTGGTTTCCCACATTGTTAGACCAAACACTGTAATCTCAGTGCAATCTGCACTTTGCAGGCTGGATAGGCAGGCAGATACCTGGTATACCTGCCCATTTTAGCCAAGATGAATTGCTGTGTGTTGACGGGTAAAGGAGGTTCAAGGTCATCAACTTTCCACCAGGCTAGTCAGGGTCCTTGAGGGAGGAGGCTCACCTCGGGAGCCCAGTGTAGACAGTGCTATTGGTCTAGCATCAGTAACTGCGGTGTCAGCTTCAGTGCGAGAGTCCACAAGGCGGAGGAGCCTCTGTGCTTGCACAGCAGGGCACTTTCTTGTGACAAAGTGACAGAGGTTGTGTGATGACAGCAGACTGAGCCTTTCTCTCTTTGTAGAGATTGTCTTTGACATGTTAATATGTGATATTAGCATTAATATGTGATCTTCACATTCTGTACCCTCTTGTCTTATGTATGCCCAACACTAGATAAAATGCTCCTACTTTAAGACTACTGCTAGACACACCCCCACCCCAGCAGAACCCAACTCATCATGTGTAGCTATGGACCCAGGGTCACTGGTCCCATGTCAGGCACCCTGTTTCCGTCACGATTCAACAGCATACTAGGAGCAGGTTTTGGAATGGTTTGAAATTTTATGCTGGAGATGACATGGCCCTGCTCTATGACTCTAGGGGCCTACGTAATGATACTACTGCTGGGGACTTGCCATAAACTCCACATGGCATCTCTCCCACCTCAGTTAGCTTGAATAGCCTGGGGTCTGCCGAGTCCTGTGGTCCAAGTGACAGCAATCTTTTGACTACAGCCAGTATCTCCTGGAGCCCTTTCCTCCTCTGGGCTCACTAAAAGCTCTAAGCCTTCCATGTCACTCAGTAAACCGATCTGAGCACTAGTCCTAAAGGAGAAATATGCTCCCTCCAGAATCTGAGAACCCAAGGAAACCTACTGCACATTATTTACCTGTCTTAGATATGGAAAGCGCAAAATTCAACAATATGTTCTTCAGTTTGTAGGGGGATTTCTCTGCATGACACAAACCACGGATATTATGGACTTCTGACCCTGAAGACTATCTCCAACCCTCTACAGCACATAGTTTTATCAAAACCTTTAGAATATGTGCTGGTTCTGGTTCATCTGTCCTCACTGACATGAAGTCATCAATATAATAAACTCGCATGATATTCAGTGGGATGTCCAGATCCAGATGGTTTAAGTTCCCTTGAATTATATCATGACAGAGGAAGGTAGAAGCAAGGCATGACTGTGGGTATAAGTGTGTGTTCTTTCTCATTCCTTGTGAATGTGACTGCTCCCGAGCTTCCCTCCTGATAAAGAGATGGGGATAAAATGCACTCATTAAGTCTAGATTTCCAGTATTGGCACTACTGAAATTTTGGGCCAGATATTCCTATTTGTTGTGGATGTCTGTCCTGTACATTAAATGATGTTAACAGTATCTCTAGTTTCTACCTACCATATCTCCACCCTAGTCATGACAATAAAAATGTCACCCACTCCAATTGGGAACCATTGTGCTAATTTAACTGCCATATTTACAACTGAAGTTGTAGACAGTAGGCTATTATATATAGAATGGGTAAACTACAAGGTCCTACTGTATAGCACAGAGAACTCTATACAACATCCTGTGATAAACCATAACGAAAAAGAACATACAAAAGAATGTACACACATATGTATAACTGAGTCACTTTTCTCTACAGTAGAAATTGACAAATATTATAAATCAAATATACTTCAACAAAATATAAATATGAATTGAAAAACTAATAAAAATGTAAATACATAAAAGATACTTAAATAAAGCTGAAGCTGTGTTAACCTGTTCTAGCAAAGACATTTTAACTGGCACAGCAGCTACAAATGGGTCTATTGTTTATTTGGGTAGGTTTGTGGTAGCTGACCTTTACCCTCTAAAGATCTATGGAATATACCTAGGGGCCAAATGATTAATTAAATGAAGATAGTCATTTAATTATATGTTGCCAATGAAGGTATGATGGCGAATCCCTGTCATCTCTTAATGATGCAGTGCTGTGTTTGATACACTGTCTTAATTTGGGGATAGGGTAGGGTGGTGGAGTGATCAGAAGTTTCTGTGTTTGGCTTCCATGGTATTCTATTACTTCACAGGTCAAGGAACCAATGTTTATTTCTGGTAAATACAAAATTTATCTCTGCTAATTATAGTGGGAAACCAAGAGAGTGATCATTGGATGAGGGAGTAGACACACAGTCCATGGTGAGCGGAGCCTGAGCCAATATTCCATTGAGTATATGTTGCCAACGTACATCCTACTTTAACAGGAGAAATAGGATGACAAAATTCAGATAAGTCTCTGAAGATAAGTATTAAATCAAATTCAGTATTTAATAGTGCTCCAAATAGCTAACAGTATCTCTTCATTAAAGTGTGGTAACTTGAGCACAGGGCTGTAGGTCTTTTGGAGAAAAGGAAAGAAGGAACAATTATGATATTCCATGGCCATGATTTTTCAGAGTTTTTCCTTCTATAAACCCAGCATCTCCTTCAGGTATGGCTTCTACATCTGAAAACTGGGTCAAATTCAGAAACAGGCCATGGGGTTGCAATGTTTGATTGGGCAATTGACTTAGCCCCTTAAACTTGCATCCTTGCTTCCTTTAGTTTATGCAGATTAAACAATGTCCTTGTTAGGTTCCCTCTTACCTTATGCCAACTTGGAAAACAAACAAACAAAAAAAATCATAACATGTGAGTTAAGTTTTATTTGAGACAAAATGAGGACTGTGGTCCAGGAGACAGCATCTCAGACGTCCCTGAGAAGCTGTTCCAAAGAGGCATGGGGGAGGTCAGTATACATATGGTCTTGGTGAAGAGGGAGGACATAGAATCAAGAACATGTTTGTTTGCTTGCTTTGGCAAGGTTTCTGCTAGTCATGAGTAGCAGTTGTCGGAATTTTAGCGCTTTTGTCAGTAAGAGGGGATGCAAGAACTGGGCTTATAAAATTATCCCCTGAAAATATCTATCTGAAGACCTGCTCTGCCAGCTTTTCTCCAAGCACCGAGTGCCTCATTTCTGTTCTCCATCCTGAACTCCTTTCAAGAAAACCAGCAAATGCAACAGTACATGCTTTAACCTTGTAGAGGAAGATGGCAAGTGCCAATTTTAGACTGACATTTGCTTCTGAGATTACTGTATTTTATTAAACGCCCCCACAGCTTTATGTAAACCAGCTCTTTCTGAGATGGCACTCTGTGCTCACTGTTTATTATGATGATTGTACACTTGTGTTCACCTTGCTTCTGAAAGATAGGACTCTAGTGTTCAGGGCCCTACCCTCCTTTTGCTACCCGGGGTAGCATTTCTCTCTGTCTTACAGTCAGACCTGGCCTACAGACAGCAGGCTCCCTGGAGTTCTCAGTGATGCCCATGCCCCTCCACAATGCATCCTATCACTTAGCTGAGCAAGTCATCTGAGCCTTCTGGTATTATATAGTCAGCTTGCAGGGTTTTAGCACTGGAGTATGTCCATTTCAACCAGCCTTTTGATTTTCATTCTTGTGGCAATTCTAGTATTTCTAATTCTATTAGCATAGATCTTTGCTTTCTCCAGTCTTTGAGGATTTCCATCCCAGAAATATGCTGGCACCAACTCCCAAGGTCTGTCCTAGAGTGGTAAACCCTGTGTCATGGGCAATTGCCTCCATATCAGTAACATCTCCCTCATCCAACCTTCTGTGCTGCTTCTTCAAATCTAGGATGTTCAGAATCCAGGCACCTGTATACGCCAGGGTTCCTTCCAGGCTATGTTGGTTGAGCCCTGCAGTCCCTTCAGGATATTAATTTTCTCTTTCCTCTATTATCAGATTTAGCACTATGCCACATAGGTATGTATACATTGTGACTTAGCAATGGCTCTTGTAATTAGCAGGGGAAGTAGGGGAAATCCTGAGACAGCAGAGAGGCCCCACAAGGCAGGGATTTTTGAATTGTCTTCAATAAATGGGGGAGGCCTGACCACCTCAGCAAAGATTTTAGGCAGATCTCAGTGAATTCAGGGATTCAATATTTTCATGTGCTTCTAGCCAAATGTTCCTTTCCAAGGCACAGAGACCCACCTCGTTTCAATCAAGATCTTGACTTTGATGTAATAGATTTGCTGAAGTTGATGGCTCAACATCTTTTTTGGTTATTATCCTTGTGATTAAGTTTTGGACCTGATGCCTCTCAGATTTTTTTCTGCTTTCAGACTGCAATGGATGAAAATTTCTGTATAGGCTGCCCAAAAGATCCTTCAGGTTTTATACTTTGCATTAAATTGATAGTTAATCACACTTATCCTTTCATTGTCTTTCTCCAATACATTTATTGACCATGGCCCCAGATATTTAGTGTTATAGTCTTTATAACTGCTATTTCTCCTGTACTTCTCAAGCACTTGAGAGACTGCATGTGCCATGAGGTGTCCTGCACTGGTCCCTCTTCCCTGTTCTCCACTGGAGAAACTCTGAACTGCCTGTGTGGCGATATCCAACCTCATCACAAGTGCTGAGGTCTTCCCTGCTGCTCAGACTGCCAATTACCAACTATAAAATCTGATTCCTAAGATTCCAGCTGACATTTATCAAGTCCCTAGGCGCTGAGATTTGAGATCCTCACTCAGGAGGAACTTCTTGTGAGTGCTCTGTGGAATAATACATGGAGGGAATGAGGGAAGCAGAATCAGGCAGGAAGAGAATTCTGGGGGCAGTGTGGTTGCAGCAGCTCAAAGTTGATTCCAATGAAGCTCCAAGATGGAATGACTATTCACAAATGTCCCAAATCATGGCAAGGGAGTCTGACTTTTGTATCGCTTTGTATCCTGTGTTTACTAGTCATTGAATGTGGGAAGATGGTGGGGAGTAGATGCAAGTTTACATAAAGCTTTTACCACTGATGGAAATTTTTGGAAAAGGACAGAACTGTGAACTGTCTGCAGCTGACATTTCCAGCAGCTCAGGAAATGAGTTCTTCTGTCTTGAAAAGCATCTGGACAGTCAACACAGCATTCAAAAAGTGAATTTCTCATGTTAATTACTGAATCTATTACAAGAATAAAGATCACTATGGTAGAAACTCATCAAATTGCCAATATCCATTGGATCATAGAAAAAGCAAGGGGATTCCAGAAAAAATCTGCTTCTGCTTCATTGACTACACTAAAAACTTTGTGTGTATCACAACAAGCTGAAAAATTCTTCAAGAGATGGGAATATCAGATCATTTTACCTGCCTCCTGAGAAAGCTGTGTGCAGGTCAAGAAGCAACAGCTAGAACCAGACATGGAATAATGAACTGGTTCAAAATTGGGAAAGAAGTACTTCAAGGCTGTATATTGTCACCTTGCTTATTTAACTCACATGCAGAGTACATCATGTGAAATGCTGGGCTGGATGAAGCTCAAGCTGTAATCAAGATTGCCTGGAGAAATATCAATAATCTCAAATATGCAGATGACACCACCCTTATGGCAGAAAGTGAAGAACTAAATATCCTCTTGAAGAAGGTGAAAGAGGAGAGTGGAAAACCTGGCTTAAAACTCAACATTCAAAAAAATGAAGATCATGGCATCTGATCCTATCACTTTATGGCAAATAGATAGGGAAACAATGAAAACAGTTTGAGACTTTATTTTCTTGGGCTCCAAAATCACTGCAGATGGTGACTACAGACATGAAATTAAAAGAAACTTGTTCCTTGGAGGAAAAGCTATGACCAACCTAGACACTACATTAAAAAGCAGAGACATCACTTTACTGACAAAAATCTGTATAATCAAGCCTATGGTTTTTCCAGTAGTCATCTATGGATGTGAGAGTTGAACTATAAAGAAGGCTGAGCACCAAAGAATTGATGCTTTCCAACTGTGGTACAAGAGAATACTCTTGAGAGTCCCTTGGACTGCAAAATCAAACCAGTCAATCCTAAAGGAAATCAACCCTGATTATTGATTGGAAGGGCTGATGCTGAAGTTCCAACACTTTGGTCACCTGATGAAAAGAGCCCATCATTGGAAAAGCCTCTGATGATGGGAAAGACTGAGGGCAGAAGAAGAAGTGGAGTGACAGAGGATAAGATTGGATGGTATCATTGACTGAGTGGACATGAGATTGAGTAAACTCCAGGAGATAGTGAAGGACAGTCAAGCCTGGTGTGCTGCAGTCCATGGTTCTCAAAGAATCAGACATGACTGAGTGACTGAACAAGAAAAATAAACACCAAAATGGAACTTCCTAGAAATCTCCCCTCTTTACTAGTGTATTCAGCCAAAGATATTCATATTCCTGGAAAAATGAAAATTAATGCCATCATCAAAGTCTTGAAAATGCAAGCATAGAGATATCCACCTCATTCTCATTTAACTCCCTTGTTCTGCTCATGCAGAAGGTGGGTGGGTTTTGGAGAGTGATGGTGGAGTATCATAAAATTGATCAATTGCTGACTCCAGTTGCATTCGGTATCCCAGATGTAAGACTTCCCTGATGTCTGCAGTGGTGAAAAATCCATCTACAATGCAAGAATGGGTTCAATCCCTGGGTCAGAAAGATCACCTGGAGAAGGAAATAGCAATCCACTTCAGTCAGTATTCTTTCCTGGGAAAGCCCGTGGACAAAGGATCCTGGTGGGCTATAGTCCATGGGCTCGTGGAAGAGTCAGACAGGGTTTAGTGACTAAACAGCAACAATATCCCAGATGTAGCATATGTTCCAGAGCAAATCAACACAGACTCTGGCATCTATCATGCAAATATGACCTAGAAAAAAAAAAAAAAGTTTATCCCTCTGTACATACATTCAAGAAAGACCAAAAGCAGTTTACTTCGCCCTTCACAATCTGACAGTAGGAGTGAATCCACTCACATGCTATACTTTAACATAAAAGAGATCTTGACCTTGATATTTCACTGGATCTCTCCATAATCAAAATATGCCACTTGGATCCCATTAGCTGATGTAATAAATATTTAAAATGCCTTTGTATGATGTATTTGAAGTGTTAGAGATAAACCAGGTAAAATTTTAGGCAGGAGCCACCTCAATGCTGTGGTCTAAAGCATGTTGAGATATCCCTTCTAAAGTAAAAGGCAAGCTGTACCATCTTGCACTACTAACCACAGGAAGGAAGAATGATGCTTAATGTACTTTTTTGAACTGGGGAGGCAGCATATTCCATGTTCAAATATGCCAGCTTGACACATCTATCAAGTAACTCATCAGTCTTCCAATCTGAAGCGAAAAGCAGAGCAGGAGAAATTTTGCAGTAAGTCTAAAGGATGGTGAGTGCACCTGGACCTAATGACACAGCAAATTCCAAGACATTCAGAATGCATGATTGATAAGAGTGCAGTGTGGACCCTCTCACAAACAGCTCTAAAAGAATCAGATGTCTGGGATAAGTGATCAAATCTTGGCTCACTTCTCCAGGTAACCATTCTTTTTGAGAAACAGCTTCTACCCTGCTGTTTGGTCCTCGTAGAAATGCAGAACTTAATCAGGTGACATCAATTGACTAGAATGTTATCTGACCCACCAAGTCCACTGACAGCCATTCACAGGTACATTATATCAACAAAGGTCTTAGTATGACATACGCGAGGTGTTAGAGATAAACCACAAATAAACGTAGGCATGAACCACCTCAATGAACATGTTGAGCTAGTCCTTCTGAAAGGAAGGCCAGCTGTGGCATCCTACACAGACTTGAGCAGGTCCAGAAGTCCCATGCAGGTCGCATGAACGCAAGTCTCTGGCTTTTTGCCACCAACACCTGCTTCATTGAATCCCTCCCTCAGCTGACACTTAAGTCCCTTTTGGTGAATTCATTATGACCATTTAATAGAGGAGGTAAAATAATAGGCCTGGTTTCCAAATGGTGGCACTAAAGAAGAATGGATATCTGTATCATTAAAACCCCACTTACAGAGAACACTGACAGGGACTATTTTGGGAGTGGGTGGGGGGAGATCTTTGAGTGCTTCTATTTGGTTTTCCACCTGTCTGGAAATAAATGGTCATAAGTACACATCTGCAGGGATTTATAGGCAGTAACTCATGAGTTGGCTGGATGGTCAGGAATTAGGGCAACTATTACAGAGAAAGCTTTCCAGGATAAAACAGACAAATAACGTGGTTTGTGCTGTCCATGACTCTCTTTCTCCAGACACGCAGTCCTTTTCCAGTGGCCTGTGTATAAAGTGACCCTCACTAAGCCTGACTTGGCTCCCACTGGGGCAGAATACCCTACCCATCAACAGCTGGAAGGAACACTGAGATCCTAACATGGCCCAGAGCCCAGAGCCTCCCTTGATGGCAGGTTGGCTTTACTGGACCTCTCCCATTACAGAGGGGGACATGGTCTTCGCCACAATACATATCTGTTCTGGATCTTGTTCTGCCTTCCTTGTCCATCACACATATGCCAGCATGACAACCTACAGAGTAATAGGATACGTTACTCACCATCAAGCCATTCCAGACAATATTGTGTCTGATCAAGAAATCAACACCACTGCTTGGTGGTCCTTCTTCAAAGGTCTCAGACTCACAGGGTCATTCTTTAAGCTCAGCGATGCCACCATCAGGCCCACAACAACTCCTCCTTGGAATTGTGTTTTAGCTTTGTGGAACTTCTTGAAATTTCTAAGTTTTAGTTATTCTAATCTTTCCCCTTGTTCCTTCAGCACTAGGGATGGTGGTTGCTTTCTACAGTTGCTATTACCATGGTACCCAAAATTTTGCTTTAACCCTTTCCAGTAAAATGTTATCATTTAACCATATTCTTAATGATTCTTTACACTTAATTCTCTCTGTTCACAGCACTGATGTAATTTCTGTCTGTTGACTGGGATCTGATTGATACACACAGTAAATATTTGTTGAATGGATCAGTAAATGTAATCCTACAGGGACTCAACCACAAACTTTTCAGGGAAAATAGCCACAGGACTCTTAGTTTAGAAATTTTACCATCTGGACTCTTGTTTCGTGTTTAGATCTTACTTGATGACCATAATTTCACAGTGCCATTTCCCATTGTTCTTGTTTTGATCACCTCTATGTTGAATAGAAGTATATGTTGTCCTCTTAACTGTAGTTGCTCACCTAAAGTCAACAGGAGTTACTGTTCTGTTCTGATGATATGAAATCAGCGTCCAGAGTCTAGAACCAGTAGCAGAAATACATGTCTAACCCTTATGACACCGTTGCTACACAGATAAGACACTATTTCCCAGTGAAAGTGAAAGGCACTCAATCGTGTCCCACTCTTTTGCACCCCAAGGACTATACAGGCCATGGAATTCTCCAAGCCAGAATACTGGAGTGGGTAGCCTTTCCCTCCTCCAGGGAATCTTCCCGACTCAGAGTTTGAAACCAAGTCTCCCACATTGCAGGCAGATTCTTAACCAGCTGAGCCACCAGGGAAGCCCAAGAATACTGGAGTGGGAAGCCTTTTCCTTCTCCAATGTATCTTCCTGACCCAGGAATCAAACTGGGGTCTCCTGCATTGCAGGCAGATTCTTTACCAACTGAGCTATCAGGGAAGCCCTGATTTCCCAACATCACTGTGTATATCAGTCTCCACAGATACAGAATAATTTGTTACTTAGTGTAACCAAATAGCCTGCTGATAAATTAATGGAGAGAATTTAGTGTGTAAGATGTTCAGAACTATCTCCAGACCAAAGCATGAGTTTTCCCTTTTTGTAATCTTCCATTAAATATGATATTGAGAATAATCCAAGAGCAACTTTGAATATTAAAGTTAATATTACCCAAATGATTTCAATTGAATTAAAAAATTGCTTCCAAACAATCTGATGACACATTGTTGAATTAAATGTGGCATTTCCCTTGCATATTTACCAGTTTTTAAATCAGAAACCAGAAAAAAATTGGAATTTAAAGCAACACTATATGAACTAAGAGACAACCTAACATTCTTCTGATTTTTAATTTGTAAAAACACATTAAAAAGTAGTCATCATTTATGTAAAGCTTAACTGAACTTTTAATTTGCTATTAAACATTAGATCAAGTCCTTGATAAGTGAAAACTAAGGATGGGGATCAGAGTTAATGCTTTTTAATCCTGTACAAATTGTTAACAAAGATACTGAGCTGGGAAAGTAGTCTGCAGGGGAAATCACGCCAACTTGCTCTCTGTAGGTGTAAAATTTCTGCAAAATAATTATATCAGTTATCTCAAACACATTTCCCTGTTTCTCTTTTGTGTAAAAGAATTTTCCTTCATCTTGTAATGTATGTTGCACTCATCTTGAATTAAGAAGGAGCTTCTTAATAATCTTGGACTTTTATTTACTAGGTCTAGAGATCAACCTAAAATTGGAGATAGTGAAATGAAAGTTGTTCAGTCGTGTCCAGTTCTTTGTAAGCCCACCAGACTCCTCTGTCCATGGGATTCTCTAGGCCAGAATACTGGAGTGGGTAGACTTTTCGTTTTCCAGGGGATCTTCCCAACTCAAGGATCAAACCCAGGTATCCCACACTGTAGGCTGATTCTTTACCATCTGAGACACAGAGAAGCCCAAAGTTGGAGATGGAGGAAATAAATATTTAGTGATTTAAATAAGAGACCAAGTGACTTCCGTAGCAGTTAAGACTCCACAGTCCCAATGCAGGGGGTGTGGGTTCTGTCCCTGGAAGATCTCATGTGGGGCATGGCCAAATAATAATAACAGAAACCCAGTTCAGAATGATATTAATATCATTCCTTCAGAATGCTCCCTGCTGTGATCTACCTTACATGTCTATTCCCTGTGAACTATATAAATGAGGTGGCCTCTTACAGAAGAGGATGCTTATATAGGAACAGACAATAAGATGAACATTTAGGGAGGATTCCATCATCACCCAATTTTGATGATCATCTTCCCAGATCTTTATTTTCACCTATTTGGACTCTCCTCACCCCTCCTGGGTTTAATCACCCTCTGCAGGCTTGTTATATCATTGTCTCCACAGTTGTACATTCATGTGAGTCAAGGACATTCTTGGCTAAAAGACATTACCCCATCATTCATTCACAGCCGCAATACCAGTGTCAACCCCTGGTGATTCGTCTTAATATCTCTCAGCACAAAGAGAATAGCAGCATTTTTCTCTCCCAGGTTTTAATTTTTTTTTTTCCCCATGGGAAGAGAGGCATAATATTGGTTAAACAGGTCAGTCAAATCATGTCTTTAATAAAAACGGTATATTTTTGCAACCCTATTTCTAAGTTAATAAAATACAAAGCAAGAAATGTGCAAAAAACAAAACAATAGCTTTGGATTCTGCTCAATAAAAGCAAGTTAAACCCAATTTTAGGTTTAGCCATGTCATTATCTGAGCTCCAGTCGTTCTTAGGTATCTACATGCATATGGTCTGTGAGATCACCCACTGTCTTTCAGCCTCCTGTTAGATGACCAGATGGACTGGCTGAAATCCCAGAGAGCAGGAGGGTGATGTGGACCTTCCACTGCTCAGCACTGCAAATCATCCCTGTCTCTGCTTCTCATAGTTGTCAAAGGATATTTTTCCTAAGTACAGTTTACTTAGACCTACAATTTGGTTTGTTATTCTAAGGCATTTTAATTTTCAAAACACATATAAGTTCTTTCCCCTGACTATACTCAATGTCATTTGAATACCAAGAATAAAAAAATATTATATGGTTTCAAATGAAACTTTTATTATGAAAATAAAGTTTTATAATTTTAGTAATATTAAGATTTTTAGGCTTTATTGATTTGAGATTTGTCTCATTTAAGTGTTCATTCAGTTAGGCATTCTTTGTAAGAACTTGCTCTATATTCTTTTGCATCTATTAAAAACCCTATGCAAAATTGCTCAAATGTTTATCTTTCGCTTTTATAGTTTTATAGTACTAATGAAATTATATATTATATAAGAGAAATAAGTATATAAGTATGTATATGTGTATATATGTGTATATCTATCTATCTATCTATCTATATTCTGAGCTTATGTGTAAAAAATAAATAAAATTGTTTAACAATGTAGAAACAATAAATTCGTTTAACAATCTGCTTTGCACCAGGCTTTTGCCTTTAACTTTTGATATATTATCTCATTAATCCCTGAAAGATGAGAGAATTAAATATAGAGCAATAAGGGCTCGGAAAATTTAGACTGTGTTTCAGTCTGTTATGCTTTGATTTGCCCTTTCAGCCTTCAAATAATATCTGAAGCTACAAATAAAGGCTCTAAGATATATTATGAATTGTATAGTGGTTCATATTGACCTTCAAACAGGTAATTATGAAGAAAGACTACTGAAAATGGAAAGAACAGCAGGATTTAAGTGAAATCAGAACTGAGTTCTATTCTTGTTTGCAATCTGGACCAAATGACTTATCTTTCCCCACCAAGCTCCTCTGTCCTTGGGACTTTCCAGGCAAGAATACTGGAGTGGGTTGCTATTTCCTCCTCCTGGGGATCTTCCTGACCCAGGGATTGAACCCAGGTCTTCCACATTGCAGGTGGGTTCTTTACCATCTGAGCCACTAAGGAATCCCAAGAACACTAGAGTGGGTAGCCTAACCCTTCTCCAGGGGATCTTCCTGACCAAGGAATCGAACCAGGGTCCCCTGCATTGCAGGCAAATTCTTTACCAATTGAGCTACCAGAGAAGCCCCAGTAAACAGGCATTAGCATCTGAGAGGATTATCTCAAAGATTATTTCAAATAGCTAATGAAAAACTCTTTACCCATAATAATCACTCATCCAGTAAATACATGTCCTTTCCTATTATTGGCTGTAATATTTGGCAATTTACACACACACATGAAGAGTCAGCATCCTATAAGTATGGACTAGTAATTTTTATCCTCAAACAGATTGTGAGAATTAAAAAACATTATATTTGTATATTAAATTTGATATACAGTAAATTATTACTTCTGCTACTCCATAGGAAACACTAGAACAAGCATTTGTAACTAGGGACCTATGTTATTGAGTATAAGTCATTATTGTAAGTATTCTAGAGTGAATTGAAAGCAGTAGTTACTTCCCGATCCTAACTCTCACATGAGTTGATACTGTGACCTGGCATGATGAATCCTGAAGGCTTAATCGGGGAGAGACTCTCCTATCGGGAATGTTTTCTGGTTAAGGAATTCCCAGTACACATTTCCACATAGCCACAAAGAGACATTGAGTTGTACTAACACCGCCTGGTCATGGACAAGTTGAAACAAGACTGTTCTGCACTCAGATTCTGGCAAATCACTGCTGCCCTCATGACTGGGCTTGCAGAATTTGATTACAGTTTAGATGCTCAGACAAAAGATCACAGTTCATCCATAAAGATTAGATTTTTTCAGGAGTTCTCCTCTACAGGCTGGCAAGTTTAGCCATGCCATCTCAGGAGAACCTGTGTTTTATTTAGCCGTACGATGCCTGTGCTTGTTTGTGGCTGGCGGAATTCAGAACTGGTGGGATGTATAGTCTCTCCTTGGCTTGGACGGAGCTGGGTGCAGCTGCCTGCCCCACAGAGTCCTTTTCAACTCTACCACCTGAAGACCCTTGAACATATCCTCCACTTGTGCATATCCTCCACTCAGCGTCCTGGCCTGTTATCTTCAGCTCCTGTTGCCACAAAGGACCTGATGGCTGACCCTTCATAGCTCAACTTAGCATCCTTGCCCCATGGTGATTCTGGGTAGTTTGGAGAAATTAAAATGACTCATGTCTGTGATTACTCACTGAGCCTTCAAGTTGGCATGGCCAAGACCCATGTTGTTTAAGAGAAGCGAAAGGAAGTGTCTCTTTCCAGAGTCAGAGCTCGCCCCACCCCACCGCCTGTCTTGAGCCCCTTACTAATCAACTTTTAGTGAGATGAACCCATGCAAGAAAAAAAAAACAGACAAACTCTAACACGTACAACAGGTCATCTTTCTCCTTGCATCTTTTCTCCTTGTGCCAGAATACCCAGATTCTGGGAAGAGCCCGAGTCTTCTTTGATTTTGCCACATGGAATCCTTCTTCCATCTGACTCCAAAGCCAGCCTAACTCCTTAATACACTAAATGGGAGTGGTAGGAACTTGGGAACTTCTTTTCCAGAAAATTAGCATGGCTTGAAAAGTTGTTGTCCTGTTTTGACTGTCCAAAACTGCATGTTGCCTACATTTTCTCTTTATGTTCATCTTATTTCAGTGTCCCTATCCCAATTCCTCCCACCCCAAGCTGACTCTGGGCCTAAAAGGGTGACAATCCTAGTTATGAAAGCAGAGTAAAAGAGACCTATTGTTGTAAATGAGACCTTACTCATTATTTTTAGTAATTGTGGTAGATACCAAGGGACGGTGCTGGTGGTGGTGGGATGAATTGGGAGATTGGAATGGACATATATACAGTATTATGTACAAAAGAGATAACTAATGAGAGCTTACTGTATAGCACAGGGTAGGAAAGTACAATCTGTAGGACATGTATTAAATTAACCTTGAAATGCATTCCAACATACAGTAGGTACAGACAAATACTGTTTGACTTCACTTTTACAAGGTATCTAGAATAGTCAAATTCATAGTCAGAAAGTACATTGATAAATGCCAGGGGCCAGGGGTGGGAAGGGTGAGGGGAATGGGGATTTAGTGTTTAATGGGGACAGAGTTTCAGTTTAGGAAGGTGAAAATTTTGAGAGATGAATGATAGTGAGAGTTGCACAACAATGTGAATGTACTTAGAGCCACTGAACTGTGAACTTAAATATGGTTAAAATAGTATCATAATAGAAAAATTAAAACAACAACAACAAAAACAAAAGCCTGGTAGATCTCGGATTAATGAGAAAGGAGGCGGGGAGCCTTTTCTCTGTTATTTTAATTCAGCAGATAAGCAAGACTGGGTCAATAGAAGGAACTGCACAGAAATGTATTAACATTAGATGCCATTTCTTTTCCTATCACAAAATAAAATTAGTCATTTTCTCCATAAACATTCTCTAGGGTCGCTATGTTCCTGACACTGTGCTACGGCTGCTAAAGAGATGTGCAAGGAGCTGCCTTAGAATTCCAAGAACTTGCAGTCTGGTGGAGAGGAAGCATTGCAGTTATGATAAATGTAAGTCCTCTGATGTCAACATCCTGTGAGATGTGCTCAAAGAGCAGATAAACACCATCTTCCTTAACTTCCATGTCCTCCACTATCTTTACTATGAGATTTCAACACAATTCTGTTAAACTCATTTGAATGCTCCCAACTGTGACTGAGAAAGAAATTTCTTAGAATTGAAAAACAGATTACCAGGAACTTCTACCATTTCTAAGATTTTGAGGTTCTATCAAAGCAAATAAGAACAATGTCTCCATAGGTTTTCCCTTCACTGAAGACATTAACAAAGTATCCCCTATTACATCTAAAACTTCCAAACAAGTAATTTTCAAAATATATGTTACTGAATATGTTCACATCCATCTCCCTAAAATTTTTATACTGTGACAATATGGTTTTGCTTGTGTGCCTCTGACGTCACCTGAAGAGAAGAAAAAGGGCCTTTTTAACAGAAGAAAAAGGGTCTTGGGAAATAGACTCATAGTGAGAAGAATCTTTCCAACCAGCAAGTAAGAACTTATGATATTAAAAGCACACATCTATTTATGAAAAAATAAATAGAAACCTATTGCTCCCCAATTCTTCCCTATTACAAAAAAAATTTGCAAAACTAAGGAAATTTCTTGCAATTCTTCAGTCTCAGAGTTAAAAGAATATTCCCAAGTAAGAAATTTGCTTAGGATTCCATTTGTTCTCACACTTTCCAAATTAAAAACCTGTCCATGCAAAGCAGCTAAATTTAGATGCTAAACACCAATCAGGGGTGTTTTAAAGTTCTAACTTTCTGTTTGAAGATTTTGAGTTTTTTTCTTCATACAGGGAGGAGTTCTTCAGGGGCCTTACAACACAGGATTTTACAACAATTTTCTTTCTTCCATTAGGGATATAAAAGCAATAGGGAGCAGCAGGTTTGTGTGTTCATGTATTATTGATACAAATTTTTTTATTCCCAAATCTTCTTGTACTGAGATTCATAAGGAATAAAAATGAATTGAAATTGTCAGAACACACAAAACATAATAATGGAACTGGAAAGCTCCAGAGGCATGTGGCACATCATGAATAAATGTAATGAGAGTTTTGGTATTTCACATGGTTGCTCCTCTTAACAAGAAAAATGACTAAACTCAAAGGACTCAATCAATTCAAGCTGAAATCAGGTGACAGATCTTTGCATCTTCAGATACTTCAGTGTAAACAAATATGCTCTTCCTTTAGATAGTAAGTAAATTTGAAAGTTGATAACTAGCAGGTTATTTATTTCTGTTGAAGTTCAGTTGACTTACAATATTATATTCAAGTGTTCAACATAGTGAATTGATATTTTCATACATTACAAAATAATCACCATGTGAGTCTAACATCATCTGCCACCATACAATTATTGACTATATTCCCTGTATGTCACATCCATGACTTATTTATTTCATAGCTGAAAATTTGTGCTTCTTAACCTCTTTTATTTTGCTCATCACCTCCTCCCTGGCAACTACCTGTTCTCTGAATCTACAAGTCCGATTCTGTTCTATGTTTGTTAGTTTTTTAGATTGCACGTGTACGTTAAATCATCCAGTATTTGTGTTTCTCTGCTTCACTTATTACACTTAGCATAGTATTCTCTAGGTCTATCCAGGATGAATGTTGATTTTTTTCAAAAGATTTTTCCACATCTTATTGACATGTTCATATAGTTTTAATTATTTGTTAATAAGATGTATCACATTGATTGATTAGCAGATATTGAATCAGCCTATTAACACATTGTTGAATTCAATTTGTTAATGTCCTGTTGAGAGTTTTTTGTTTTATCTATGGTCATCTGTGATATTGGTCTCTAATTATCTTTTCGTAGTATCTTTGGTTTTGGTGTCAAAGTGAAGCTGGCCTCTTTGAATGAGTTTGGTAGTGTATCTTCCTCTGAAATAATTTTAGAACCACTTTAAAAAGATGCCACTGCTGGGCATACACACTGAGGAAACCAGATTTGAAATAGACATGTGTACCCTAACGTTCATTGCAGCACTGTTTATAATAGCCAGGACATGGAAGCAACCTAGATGTCCATCAGCAGATGAAGGGATGAGAAAGCTGTGGTACATATACACAATGGAGTATTACTCAGCCATTAAAAATAATGCATTTGAATCAGTTCTAATGAGGTGGATGAAACTGGAGCCGATTATACAGAGTGAAGTAAGCCAGAAAGTAAAACACCAATACAGTATACTGACACATATATATGGAATTTAGAAAGATGGTAATGATGACCCTGTATGTGAGACAGCAAAAGAGACACAGATGTAGAGAACAGACTTTTGGACTCTGAGGGAGAGGGTGGGATGATTTGGGAGAATGGCATTGAAACATGTATACTATCATGTAAGAAACAAATCGCTAGTCTAAGTTCGATACAGGATACAGGATGCTTGGGGCTGGTGCACTGGGATGACCCAGAGAGATGATATGGGGAGGGAGGTGGGAGGGGGGTTCAGGGTTGGGAACTCATGTACACCTATGGTGGATTCATGTCAATGTATGGCAAAACCAATACAGCATTGTAAAGTAAAAAAAATAAAAAATTTTTAAAAATAAAATAAAAAGATAGTGTTAACTCTTCTTTAAAGTGTTAGTGTTTGGTAAGGTTCACCTACAAAGCTATCTGGCCTTGGACATTTGTTTGTTGGTGATTTTTCTCTTTATTGCTGATTCAATTTCATTACTAATAATTGTCCTTCTCATACTTTCTATTTATTTCTGATTCAGTCTTGGAAGATTGATTGTGCAATTTCTAGGAATTTATCCATGTCTTCTATATTTTCCATTTTATTGAAAGATCATCGTTCATAGAGATCACTTTATTCATTTCTATTTCTGTGATGTCAGTTGTAACTTCTCTTTCATGGCTGATTTTATTGATTTGTACCTTCTCTCTTTTTTGGGGAAACTGGTTAAACAATTTTGCTTATCTTAAAGAACCAGTTCTAATTTCCTTTGATGTCTTTTTTTTTTCATTCTTTCATTCTTTTTTTTTAAGTCTCTGCTCTGATATTTATAATTTATTTCCTTCTGCTAATGTTGGGTCTTATTTGTTCTTCTTTTTCTAGTTTCTCTAGATGTAAGATTAGATTGTTCATTTGTATTTCTTTTGTTTTCCAACTTATCTCTCTTATAACTGCTTCTGCTCTATCCCATTGATTTTGATTTCTGTGGCTCCATTTTCATTTGTCTCTTGGTATTTTTTAATTTCCTCTTTGATTGTTTTCAGTGACTGATTGGTTGTCTAGTAGCATATTGTTTATATTCCATGTGCTTCTGGTTTTTTTTTCTTCTCTATTTTGCTCTTACACTTGACTTTTAGTCTCATAATATTATGGTCAGAAGAGATGCTTGATATGATCTCAGTCTTCTTAAATTTATTGAGACTTATTTTATAGCCTTACATGTAACCTATCCTGGAGAATATTCTATATGCACTTAAAAAGAATGTACATTATGTTGCTTTGAGATAGAATATTCTGTATATATATAGTAAGTTCATCTGGTCTTATGTATCATTTAAGGCCAGTGTTTGTTTATAACTGACAGTTTAAAGCAAGAAAGAATAATTCATCTGTTACTGAATGGGATTCCCTTTTCTCATGCTTTTATCTCTGCACCACAGACTCTCCAGAACCTTAATAATTCAGCTACTGAAACTTCTAGTCTACATTTAAAAAAATAAATATAAAAGTTAATGTTAAATTCCCTTTTGATATTTTATTGAATTGCTTTGATCATTAGGTATGGTCAAATATGATTGAATTTGTTCACAATTATTCTCATATGCCTTTAAATATTTTCTTTTTTTAAGAATCTTTTAATATAGTCTTTTAGCAATAAGTGAATATGAGATATTAAAAATAGGAAAATAGCTATACCCCAAGAAGAGTCTCATATATGCTCCACTTTCAAAGGAATTAGATTGTCAAACTATTACAAAGCAAACAAAAAAGGGAGAAAATGTTATTAATACACCTGCTTGATTAAATGTAGTGAGACTAGGAAATAATTGATAACATCTAAAAATGATTAAGGAAATCTAATTTATTATAATTACTTGTTAGCTCAGTATCTCTAAAGGACTTGCCTTTTCTTTTTTTTAGCAAATCATTTTTGCACTCTCATTCAAGAATTGCAAACAACATTGAGGCAGCCGATGCAGGAATTCGTCCAATAGTTTAAAAATCAAGAAGGACATGGTAAGTTTGGAATTCAAAAATCTGCCTCCTAGAGACAGTCTAGCATTTGCCTCTGTGCACATGAAGAAACCTCTCCTTCTCTGCACTTGTCTCTGGAGATGCCACAGTACCTCCCTCATCTCTTATGTCATCCCAGTGCCTCCAGGTGTGAGAGAGGAGCATGGGTCATTCAACAGGCTACTGAATGGAAACTAAAGTCACAAAACCCCAGAGAGAGGGAGGCAGCAGAACTGGGAGCAACATAGGTGGAGACAATTGTTGGGGGAAATATTCATGCTATATTGTCTATATTGATCATCCTCTCATCTTCTGATATCTGTATTATTAACTGTCCTTAGACGTGAAAGTGAAAGTGAAGTCACTCAGTCATGTCCGACTCTTTGCAACCCCGTGCACTGTAGCCTACCAGGTTCCTCTGTCCATGGGATTTTCCAGACAATAGTACTGGAATGGATTGTCATTTCCTTCTCCACGGGATCTTCCCAACCCAGGGATTGAACCCAGGTCTCCCACATTGTAGACAGATGCTTTACCGTCTGAGCCACCAGGGAAGTCCCTAGATGTGAGTCCTTAGATGTGAGTATTGTGGAAAGAGTTGGCTGGTGTATATCAACTGATTGAGCTTTGACAAACCAATTGACCTTTCTAATTTTTGTTTTCTGTAGATATGTTCATTGATAAAAATCACTCTTTTCTTGACCTCGCAGGCTTGGACCTAGATACAACAAGCTTATATGAAACTCCAAGTGTTTTACAAGTCGAACATTTTGGTAGAAGTCCTTAACTTGAGAACTGAAGCTCACTCATCATTCAGGGCATTTCCCCCTAGTTGGCCAGGCTGGTGAAGGGAACAAATTCAAGATCAGAGGATAACTCAATAAAACAGCATCAGATCAAAGTGGGAACCATAGCCCAAAGTGCCTGAGAAATAACTCATCTTATATAGGAGGGATATTTCTATTTAACTCAAGAATGGGTAAATGGATTTCCGGTATCAGAACATTCTGCTGTTCAACAGTGGTGAAGTGAATTCGCTCAGTCGTGTCCGACCCTTTGCAACCCCGTGGACTGTAGCCCACCAGGCTCCTGCATCCATGGGATTCTCCAGGCAAGAATACTGGAATGGGTTGCCATTTCCTTTTCCAGGGGATCTTCCCAACCCAGGGATCGAACCCAGGTCTCCCACATTGCAGGCAGACGCTTTAACCTCTGAGCCACCAGGAAAAAGAACGATCAAATACTTGTTCCTTGGCTATATTTTTCATAGACTCCATACAGATGACTTGCTTCCTGGTAACAAATTACCAACCAAATTACCAACCAACTTCTCTGATTATCACCCATGACCCGGTCACTATCAGTTAATACTAGTACTACTTATTGAAGGCAGGGGAGAAGGGGGTGAAGGAGAGTGAGGTAGTTAGATAGCATCACTGACTCAATTGGACATGAATTTGAGCAGACTCTGGGAAACAGTGAAGGACAGGACAGCCTGGCATGCTGCAGTCCATGGGGTCACAAGGGTCAGACATGACATAGTGACTGAACAACAACCACAACTACTTATCAGATACCTGAGGCCAGCCATGTAGTCCAGTAGCATTGTAGGTAACAATTTCATCATATTAGTTAAAGTGAGACCTCTCTATTTGAAAATATATACCATTCTGTCAAATGGCAACTTAGACATGATCACCCCACAATCACCTAGTAAAGTGAGTTTCTTCTGAAAAAATGTAACCTCATCCATTACTGTCTTTGACTTCAGAGTCACCTTTCCTGAACTCATCCCTACCTTACTGTGCCCATGTACTGAAAAAGGGAGGAGATCGTCTATATTCAGGCCGATTGAAATGCCAGCATGGTTGAGAGTCACATGACTTTTGCTGTACAGGACAAAGAAATATGTGACACATGTTGTCAATAAAGCCCACCTGAGTGAGGCAGAGCCCCTTATCCTTGACTGTAGGGAGTATAAATGTGTAAGAAGTTTGAATTGCATGTTAGTCAGTAAGCTTCTGCATGCAAAGCCTGCATGACCACTGGCACAGCAACTTTAGCAGCCACTATGCAGGCAACTGCTATGCAACTGGCAAATCATCTCACAGTCCTGACCTGTATCCACCTCTCCTCCAAGTCTCACCTTTAGGGCCACTACCTAGATGTGGGAGTGGGAGGAAGAAAAGGAGAAGGAGCCACTCAACCCCATGCATGTCCATGAGGCTACTCAGTCCTGTGTAGATTCACCTGTAGCTGGAGACATGAGATGGTCATGCTGCAAGTCTTACACACTTCTCTCCAGATGTGATGTGCCCTTTCCCCTTCCACCAATGGCATCTCTCTGCTTATATAACCATTAAGTCCACTTGAAAACATTCTTCCTCCCCAAACCCTCCCCGACCTGTTCATGTCACCTTGATTGAACACTTCCCTCAAATCCTGCAAAACACATGACTAAATCTAAATTTAGGGTGCAATTTAGCTATCTTAAAATTTCTCAAATTTTCTGTACATTCCCCAAATAGATCAAGATGATTTAAATGCAGCATAATCTAACTCAAGGTCTTTCAACCGTGGCATGACTGACTTTTGGGGCTGGATATTTCTTCATTGGGTGGAGGGTCTTGTATATTGTGAGATGTTTAGCAGCATTTTTGGGTCTACCCACTAGATGCCAGTAGCATCCTCCAGTTGTGATGATCAAAAATGTCTCCAGGCATTGCCAAATATCTCCTGGGGTGGAGGCAAGGGCAAAATTGTCCTTGGTTGAGAACCACTGATCTACTCTGATGTTGGAATAATTTTGATGCTTGTTATTAAAAGACAAATTTAGCTGTGACACTTGCTTTCATTGACTGTGCTTTCCATACTGAAATAGCACTGGTTGGTTGTTTGCATGCATCTGAAGATGAAGACAGCTTTGGGGAGCCTCAAGCCTCTGAGAAGGACACCAGAGAGTTGGACCCAAATTTCTGGGATGTATTCAGGTCTGTCTTAGTCCACAGGCTCTAACTGTAAAAAAGGTCAACCATAGATGATACATGCCCCTTTAAGTCCAGAGTGGATGGCTGAGGAACTTGGCTAATGTTGAACTGGCCTGAAAAGTTAGATGAAGTTTTTGGAACTATTGGTGCCAGCAGCATCACCTGGATGTCACTACTGCTGACCCCAAGAATTCTTCTCCGTTGGTATTCCCACTGTGGTCTTGGAGACCTCTCCTCCACCACCCTACTTCAGAGTGCAGCTCAGTCTTGGTCACTGGTGTTAAGGTAAGCTACTAGGTTCTGGTGCATACGAGGAAGTAGCCCTTGGTCAGCTCTGTTGGTTGCAGGCTCAGGCGACTGGGCCCTCGGGCTGCACGTTCCAGAACTGAAACCCAGTACTGACTCAAATGAAGCGTCACTCACTGATGAGCTATTTAATGGCTGAGGCCCAGAAAATTTGTTAGATCTTTTGTGACGACCATATGTCCCTGGTCAATCATTAAGGTCAGAGTCAGCAGGCTATTTGCTTTATCCCACGCCTAAGCTGGAGCTTTTGAAGTCCCAGAATTTCTTTCCAGATTCTATTCATAGTACTCTTCTGTCTGGACACTTAAAACTAAAGAAATATCTGTTCATTCCTCTTCCCGAACACCCTTAAAAAAGTAGGTCAGCTTGCTGTGTTTTAATTATAAAGCATCCTGTGAGTCTTTAGAAAAGAAGCCATCTGAATGCTTGTTGTTGTTAGGGTAATTATTTCCTACAGAATGCACACACTTCGGCTTTGCCAACCAAATCACTCCACAAGACATGTAATTTAAACCTCCATTTTATCTTATTTGTTGAAATTAAGTAACAGGAGGAGAGCTTATTTTAAATGCTTCTTTAAAACAGGCTAAAAAAGAAAGTCCAAAATTTTTACGTATAAGTCCCACACATAAAAGTTTGCCTTGCAATTATATCCATTTCAAATTTTAATTGTTCTATTAAAATCTATGAATGTAGAATGCAGAGTAATGCAATAGAACATATTTATATGTCTTTTAATGTGTTCTGCTCATTTGGTTTTCAAATTCATTTTTACTGGAGTATAGTTGCTTTACAGGGTTGTGTTAGTTTTTGCTGTACAGCAAAATGAATCACCTATGTGTATACATATGTCCCCTCCCTTTTGGACTTCCTTCCCATTCAGGTCACCACAGAACACTGAGTAGGTTTCCCTGTGCTATAGGGTAGGTTCTCCTTAGGTATCTATTTTATACATAGTATCAATAGTATATATATATATATATCAATCCTAATTTCCCAGTTCCTCTTACTTCCTCCTTCCCCCTTGGTATCCATACATTTGTTACATTTTTCTCTACAACTATTCTCTATTTCTGCTTTGCAAATAGATCATTTATACCATTTTTCAAGATTCCACATATATGTATTAATATACAATATTTGTTTTGCTCTTTTTGACTTACTTCATTCTATATAACACTCTCTAGATCCATCCACATGTCTACAAATGATTCATTTTCATTCCTTTTTAAGGCTGAGCAATATTCCACTGTCTACATAACACATCTTCTTTATCCATTCCTCTGTTGATGGACATTTAGGTGTTTTGCTCATTTATTTTTGATAATGCTATTGTCTTCTTGTGATTAAAAAAATATCAAAATTAGACTCATGGAAGAAGTACAGAAGTAATTCCACAATGAGAACTTAATCATGTAGTTTCGCTGGTCATTTCCCTGTGGTTGTATAAACACAAATCAGGGACCACATACAGTGTTTCTCCATGAGGGGTCGGATTTCTACTCCATGTGGCCTTTGTTAAACGAGTTCTTTCCAGCAGGGAGTGACCTTGGGGTTCTCTTTCAAGAACAGCACAGGAATGAGGAAGACAAAGAAAAGGAAGAATATATTGATTAGTTGACACAAATCATCAGGATCAAGCAATCCACCAAGCGTTTCAAAACAGTAGTTAACAGCTTTCAATTTTTTAACATTTTTGGTCTTGCAGACAGATGTGGTAAGAAAAGGATATTTTTTAATTACTCAAAAGGATTTTCTTTTAGAAATCTCTGAGGATTTTGTGGAGCCATAAGAATAGCTGTTTCCTTGTGCTAAGCTTCACTTTCTTCTTGGACATTCAGCCACCCTGATTGTCGACTGTTTCTTGTCTACAAAGTTTTAGAGACGTCCCTATCAATTGTTGCCTGGATCTGCTCCCATTGAGCAGATAGGAAGTGAGTAGAGACAGACACACAGACACAGAAAACAAACTTAAAATTACCAAAGGGGGAAGGGTCGGGAGGGATAACTTTAAATTCAAGTGTTTAGTTCCTAACCCCGTACCTTACAATGTGACAGTACTTAGAGATACAGTCTTTAAAGAAGTAATTAAGTCAAAATGAGGTCATTCAGTGGCCCTAATCCAATTTAGGTGTCCCTGTAACAAGAGGAAATTAAGACACAGATAAATACAGAAGAACACACAGGGAACAGATCACCCTCTACGAGACAAAGGGAAACCTCAGAAGTCAACCTGCTGACCCTTTGATCTTGGACTTGCAGCCTCCAGAACTGAGAGAAAACAAATTTCTGTTTATGCCACCCAGTTACAGCAGCCCTATTAACAGACAAACTTCTTAACAGATTAGATTTTTTTGATTATTTGTTATCCCCAACTGACACTTTACATACTATATTATGTTCACTCTGTCATGCACATTCTTTTCATTTCTGAAATTGGTACAGCCAGTAACATCTAACATCTTACAAATAGATTTAGCATGCTTTTTTCTTTTAGTTTCAGTTCAGTCACTCAGTCATGTCCAACTCTTTGCAACCCCATGGATTGCAGCACGCCAGGTTTCCCTGTCCATCACCAACTCCTGGAGATTACTCAAACTCATATCCATTGACTTGGTGATGGCATCCAACCATCTCATCCTCTGTCATCCTCTTCTCCTCCTGTCCTAAATCTTTCCCAGCATCAGGGTCTTTTCTAATGAGTTGGTTCTGGCGGCCAAAATATCGGAGCTTCAGTTTCAGCATCAGTCCTTCCAATGAATATTCAGGACTGATTTCCTTTAGGATTTGATGGGTTGGATCTCCTTGCAGTCCATGGAACTCTCAAGAGTTTTCTCCAACACCACAGTTCAAAAGCATCAATTCTTTGGCATTCAGCTTTCTTTATAGTCTAGCTCTCACATCCATACATGACTACTGGAAAAAAACATAGTTTTGATTAGATGGGCTTTTGTTGGTAATGTCTCTGCTTTTTAATATGCTGTCTAGGCTGGTCATAGATTTTCTTCCAAGGAGCAAGAGTCTTTTAATTTCATGGCTGCAGTCACCATCTGCAGTGATTTTGGAGACCCCAAAATAAAGTCTCTCACTGTTTCCATTGTTTCCTTATCTATTTGCCATTAGTCATACATAAAATAGTAGTGTGCCTGTCAATAAATGGCACCTTAGGGTAAATCAATTTAATTGCAAAGCAATAATAAGCAAGTTCCCAGGCTATTATTTTCCATTTTGAGCACCCTTGCCAAGTTGAACTTTAAAATTTACGGTGTCATTTCTTCAGAGATTGCCATTGCCTTTTCTCTCTGTTGGCTATGCAAGCCACAGGCATTGATCTATTGAAACAAAGAATTTGTATTCAGATATGTGATTACCAGCAATAGTCATTTCCTTTTTTTTTCAGCTATTTTTGTGATTTAAGTGCTCTCAGCTTTCTAAAGTCAATTCTAAGGCCATTCTTTGAGAGGTAAAACTGTATATTATTAAAACAGTAATAATCAGATATATCTTGCTATTCTGGTCATTTCTCTTTCAGACATAATTTCTGTAGAGGGATTTTGATTTGGTTACAGTAAAGGTTTATTATTTAAAATTTCTTGCAAACAGGAAGATGCATTACTTTGCTTAGGTTAATGGTGAATCTCAGTTATTTTAAGTTTCTTTGTTCATTTATCCACACCTCTGTTGAGCAACATTTATGTGTCTGACTTTATACTCATAGGTTTCTATGCTTGGCCCTTAAAAAGCTAACATAGCCTTAACTAGACTTAGAGATTGTGTAAGGAACATCTAGTCAAGGCTATAGTTTTTCCAGTAGTCATGTATAGATGTGAGAGTTGGATTGTGAAGAAAGCTGAGCGCCAAAGAATTGATGCTTTTGAACTGTGGTGTTGGAGAAGACTCTTGAGAGTCCCTTGGACTGCAAGGAGATCCAACCAGTTCTGGGTGTTCTTTGGAAGGAATGATGCTAAAGCTGAAACTCCAGTACTTTGGCCACCTCATGCGAAGAGGTGACTCATTGGAAAAGACTCTGATGCTGGGAGGGATTGGGGGCAGGAGGAGAAGGGGACGACAGAGGATGAGATGGCTGGATGGCATCACCGACTCGATGGATGTGAGCTTGAGTGAACTCCGGGAGTTGGTGATGGACAGGGAGGCCTGGCATGCTGTAATTCATGGGGTCGCAAAGAGTCAGACACGACTGAGGGACTGAAATGAACTGAACTGAAGGGACATCTACTTAATTATATTTTATAACAAATACAAATTATTTTTAATATATTCCCTCGGAAATGTATAGTAAATAACAGATTGGTGAAACTTGAATAATCTATCTTAAATAGCTTCCCAGAGAAAAGTTTCATAAAATGAAATAAACTGAATTTTGCAACATAAACTAAACTTTTCAATACCTCTGAAAGCAAGATATAAATCTTCACACTATGTATAGGAAATTGACGGTTAGAAAGATTGAGTATAATTTAGTGGCAGACCAGCAATCCACGTGTCTTGCTCTGATACACTAATAAAACACACAAAACTGAGTCTTATACTGATATTCTATGTACACCAACAATGTAAAGATAGCTTAGCATAAAAGCAAGCAAATCACCCACCATATCTAATGCTTTTAAAATGACCAAGGTGATGTGTAGTTTTTCATAGTATTAATGTTTGCCATTGGATATGTTTAAAAACAGTTCTGATGGGGTCTACTGGTTACTGAAGGGTTGCCTTTCAGACATACATGTCAAAAGTGTACTAAAACTGGAGTCTTTGGAAGACTCCATCAATACTCAACCATATTCCACTAAAGGAAAACAGAATTTTAGTCTAGTGTGACGATTAGGTCTTTTCTTTAAGTACCAAAGGATTCTTTTTTTTTGTTTTGTTTTTTTAGTACTTAAATAGCACATTAAATTTCCCAAGCACTTTATATTCATTAATTATTCCTCTAAAAACCCAACAAGAGAGATAGCTTGAGCCATTTTCAATCATGTTAGTTGGTTCCAAATTTAGGGATAAGGGGTAAGGATGAAAGCAATTTGGCTCCTGCAAGGAATAATGAGACTTGCAAAACACACACCAGAAAGGAGAAAGGTGTGTTGTTATTATTACTAATCTTTTTGGTCACATTTGAGTCCCCTATGTATCAACCCCCAGAACAAGTTTCCATCAGAAATACATTTTTCATGCTTTCTTCTTGATAGCTATGCTGTATATGAAAATCTCAGTCAACAAATAACTGATTTGATTGCAAAAGATATATGGTACTAAATTGATTCCAATGATGGGTGTAGAGATCAATGTGACAGGTGTAAAAATCAGTGTAACCCAAATAGCATATACAGGGCTTTAAGTTATTTTCTGTTAACAATTTTAGCCGACCCAATTGCATTTTGGTAAGTAATATTGATTGAGATCAATGATGCTCTAACACTATGTGTACAGTTTGAGATGTATGCTACGATTTTACTGAGCCAATTGCTTTGCTTCTATGCGGTATTGACTGATAGCATCCCACAGAACTAAGAGACTGATTTCAGTCTGTAAGAGATTTTGAACCCCAACTATCATTGTGAGTTTACATGTTTAACTGCTGAAGATCTCAAATCAATTTATGTTTGTTGAAGGAAATCCTAAAATTAAAAACATACCTGAAATGATTTTATAAATAATATATACTTCTAGAGAGAAATCTGGATTAATTATTCAGTACAACTATTTATACCTAATCTCCTCTCTGTATGTCTTTAAGAGTACACTTCAAAATTGCTGTAAAAGGCATTTTGGCAATAAAGCACAAGTTATTATTAGATGTGAAGATATATTGTCTGTATGAATCTCATACTCATCTTTTGATTCAGGAGGTCTGAGGTGGAACCTGAAATGCATTTTAGCACATACGCACATATCTGCATTTTCTTAGTTCTGACAAATGTGATCCATATTTTAAGAAACACCACTTTGGCAGAAAATGCGTTGGACTGAAAGTTAGAAAATCAGAGAACAGAATCCTGCCAGTTGACAGTTACGTGCCTTTGCACCTTTGCATGCTGTTATAGGTTGAATAGCGTCCCTTCCAAAACCCCTTTCAAAAACTAATGCTGGAGTCTAATCCCCAGTAACTCAGAATATGACCTTATTTGGAGATTGAATCTTTATAGAAATGATCAAGTTAAAATGAGGTCATTAGGTTCGTTCCTAATCCAATGTGATTGGTGTTCATTTTTTTAAGACTATGTTTTGGGGAGCAGTTTTAGATTTACAAAAGATTGAAAAGGAGATACAGAGATTTCCCATTTAACCATACCCACACACCTGCAGAGCCTCCCCCATTATCAACATGACTTACCAGATGGTACGTTATTTTACCAACGATGAGCCTACATTGACATATCATTATCCTCCAACGTCTATAGTCTACAACAGGGTTCATTCTTGGTGTTGTACATTCTATGGGTTTGGCAAACATATAATGACAAATATTCATCATTGTAATATCAATAAAGATCCTGAAAAGGTTGCAGGGACCTCCGTTCCAAGGATGAGAATGATTGCTTAAATAAATTGATACAGACTTTGAAGTTTGGGTTACTAAAATTCTGCACCTAATAGAAGTTTAGACACGGAAAATGTAATCAAGCTCCTTGCTTTACAGATGAGGAGGCAGGCAAGCAAAGACTTAACCTGGTTACATCGGTGGTTCATTCATTCATTTATTCATTCCCCTTTTTTATGAACGCAAAAACAGCTAGGAAAAGAAACCAGCTTTTCATTCATTGCTCCTTCCACACAAGAATGTACTTGCTGTTTACTAAGGAAACCTCAGTTATACTTTTGCATTTATTAGTACTTTCTTGCTTTACTTCCTTTCGATTCAGCTTTTAAAAAATAACTGATATTCAATTATTCGTACAGCCAGCAAAGTGGTGCCACATGACACCTGATAGTGGCGAAAGTACAACTGAAAACATCTATTGTTCTTAAACTACCAGTAGAACTTTTCCATTTCTTATATGCTTCTTTGTAAAGTTGGAGAGTAGCACTTGGGGTTCTGGGGCTGAGATGTTTATTTCTCATTGCGCAGCCAGGTAATCCTCCTAATTTCTAGTTTCCGATAAGTTAGGGGCCATGTGACTGCTATATAACAACACATGTGTCACTTTTAAACCAAGGCTTGTTTTTTGACCTTTCAAAGCTGATTGGTGTTAATCGCTCAGTCATATCTGACTCTTTGTGACCCCGTGGACTGTAGCCAGCCAGGCTCCTGTGTCCATGGGATTTCCCAGGTAAGAATACAAGAGTGGGTTGCCTTTTCTTTCTCCAGGGGATCTTCCCAACCCAGGATATTCCAAGCAGATTCTTTACGATCTGAATCATCAAAAATGATAGAACTGTTTTAATTGAAGTATAATTGACATACAACATTGTATTAAGTACTGCTGTACTGCAAACCAATTCTATTATACATATATATATATACATATGTATACATTTCCTTTTAAAAATATTATTTAGATCATCATACTGAGTAATGTAAATCAGAAAGAGAAAGACAAATAAACGAAGGACTCTTAAAAGCTGGTACACTCAAGTAGCCAGCCTCCTTCTCCTGCCTGGGCACATGTGGATACCCCAGAATGGAGGATCATGCACATATTGGGACACATCTACACATGGGAACCCGGAGAACAAAGGCTGCAGACACTGATGAGAAACAAACATTGCTCTGTTTAGCCTTTGAGTATTTATTTATTACTACAATATAGCCTAGACTTGCCTGACTGATGTAAGGGCAAAACTAAGATTAATGCAGCATGATTAGAAGTAACCAAATGCATTGTTTAATTAAATGTTTTGAGACTGATAACAGTTCTAATTCCCAGTGTAGCTGCTTTCACTTTTCTTTCCGAGCAAGGAGGGGAATGAGATAAATCATAAACTTCTATAATGAATGAGAGGAAGCAACCTCCACATAGTCTCAAAAATAAACAAGATGTTAACTAAACACAAGCAGGCTCATAAAAACACAGATTGTGTTTAAAATGCTTGTTTCACCTTTTGATATCTTAAGAATCCTAAATTTTCTTTGTCCCAAATTCACAATAATGACAATGCTAGCTAATCATATCAGGAACAAGACAAAACAAATAATTGGCAAAACCTATTGACCAGTATCAGAGCTATAACTTCCCTCAAGAAACTTTGTCTGTCACCATCTGACAGAGGGGGAAAAATAATCAGGTTCCATTTGGGAAAGCCGAGTTAATGTTATTTAACCAAACTGCATTTAGTCCCTGAACCAGCAGAGAGCCCAACAGTGTTCATGACATGAAAATGATTTAACTCATGAAAGAATCCTTAAGATGGAAAAGGAGTTTCTAAAATGTGCTCTCTGTTGAATCCCTCTGTGTAAAATTTAAATGGCAGTTTAAAATTCTAATTTGCCTATGTATCAGTTTTACATTGCTGCTATAACAAATTACCACATTTTAAGTAGCTTAAAAACAACACAAATGTATTATCTTTTGATTCTATAGGCCTGAAGCCTGCCATAGATATCACTGAGCTGGAATTAAAGTCTCTGTTCAGAGGCTCCAGGGTGAATTCATTTCAGTGCCTTTTCTGGCCTTGTAGGCTGTTCATAGTCTCTGCTCCATGGACGCCTCCCCACTCCATCTTCAAAGCTAATATTATTGCATCTCCCTGACCCTTCTTCACATCTTCATCTGACTACAACTAAGAAAGGTCCTCTGCTTTTAAAGTTTCTTGTGATAAGCTTGGGCTCACCAGGATATCCAAAATAATCTTCACATTTCAAGGTCCTTAACTTTAATGACATCTGACAAGTTCCATTTCTCATGTATGATAATATACTTCCATAAATTAGAACTTAGATATCCTAGTGTGGATGGGACGAGACATTCTGGCTACTGTATCAGGTATAGAACCTGATACATTGGAACAAACATTTCACTTAGAACTCAGTGTCCTCTAGACACAAGCCTCATTTCAGGTCAATTGTGGAAAAATAGCTTTTCTAACTTTGTCTAAGCAAAATATAGATGATACCTCCCCTGGCTGTTGCTCAGTCTGGTCTGACTATTTGTGACCCCATGGACTGTAGCCCACTGGGCTTTTCTGTATATGGGATTCTTCAGACAAGAATACTCGAGTGGGTTACCATGCCCTTCTCCAGATTTCCCAATTCAGGGATCGAACCCTGGTCTCCTGCACTGCTGGTGGATTCTTTACCATCTGAGCCACCAGAGCCTCAAGTCTGTATTTGGGTACACGAGTATATAATTTTTACATTTAGTTATTTATGATTTCTTCTACCTCATTAAGCTTCTCAGTTGCCTCCTCCCAGAAATCTTTCCCAACTTTCCCAGTTCCTCTTTTTCGGGACTACAGTCTGCATCAACTGAAATGGAACAATGCTAAATTAGGCAAATGAATGCATTTATCTAATACTTTAACAAATGTCTCTATTGCACGTTAATTACACAAATAGAGGACCCAGAGAAGTAACCTGAATCATAGAAATTTCAACAAATGAAGGCCTCAGTTGACAAATCACTGATGGATCCTTCGCATCTCAACAGCTACTCTGTGAAGACCCACGGCACAGGTGCTGAAAAAACAAAGGCTAAGGTCAGACTTAAGTTTACATTAAAGTTCTTCATTTCCAACTGCCAGTTATATTTGGGACAAATCTTTAAACTTAACCTCAATCGCCCTGTGCCTCAACTGAATCATTTGCAATAATATCTAATTCATGAGGCTGCTGTAAAGATTGTGTATATAAAGTGGCTGGAATCATACTTGGCATAAGACTACATTCAATAAAGAATGACTGCTGTAGATATTTTTATTGCTTTACTGAATCGGTCAGGTTTCCCAAAGAAATGATACCCTCATGTCTCTCAATGGCTTCATCAAGAATTCATGGCACCTCTATTTATTTGTGTATGGTGCTGAGTATCGAAGGGAGAAAACAGACTTAATGCAGTCTTACTACTACTACTACTACTAAGTCACTCCAGTCGTGTCCGACTCTTTGCAACCCCAGAAACGGCAGCCCACCAGGCTCCCCCGTCTCTGGGATTCTCCAAGCAAGAACACTGGAGTGGGTTGCCATTTCCTTCTCCAACGTGTGAAAGTGAAAAGTAAAAATCAAGTCGCTCAGTCATGTCCGACTCTTCGCAACCCCATGGACTGCAGCCTACCAGGCTCCTCCATCCATGGGATTTTCCAGGCAAGAGTACTGGAGTGGGGTGCCATTGCCTTCTCCGAATGCAGTCTTAGTGGAGCTTACATTCTAGTGGTGGGAGGTAGGCAAAAACAAACAAACAAAAAACAAAAATGAGCACACACAAGTAAACACTATTACTTTAGATTGCAACTAACAACCAGTCCATTCTGAAGATCAGCCCTGGGATTTCTTTGGAAGAAATGATGCTGAAGCTGAAACTCTAGTACTTTGACCACCTCATGAGAAGAGTTGACTCATTGGAAAAGACCCTAATGCTGGGAGGGACTGGGGGTAGGAGGAGAAGGGGACCACAGAGGATGAGATGGCTGGGTGTCATCACTGACTCGATGGATGTGAGTCTGAGTAAACTCCGGGAATTGGTGATGGACAGGGAGGCCTGGCATGCTGCGATTCATGGGGTCACAAAGAGTCGGACACAACTGAGCGACTGAACTGAACTAAACTGAACTGAGTGCTAGGAAGAAAATAAATAGGGCAATGTGACAAAGAGTAGTTGGTGGTCAAGGAGCCAGGTAAGGAGAAAACATTTCAGCCACCACTCAAAAGACTGATCTGGGCCAGGCAAGTGAACAACAGGCATAAATAAAGCAAGGCAGGACAAAGGTGTTGCATTTGAGAAACAGTAAGGCATCTGGTTGAACACAATCTGGGATGCAACAGGGCAAGTGGCATGAGATTATACTGAAGATGGGGGTGGGAGACCAATTTATAGGACCTCAAGACCCTACATGAACACTGAGGGTATTACTCTAAAAGCAGTGAGGAAATGTTTAATCATAGCATTCAAAGACTGAGTCAGTTCTAATGAGGTGGATGAACCTAGAGCCTATTATACAGAGTGAAGTAAGTCAAAAAGAGAAAGATAATTACTATATATTGGGATGGAGGAAGCACAAGCTGAAATCAAGACTGCCAGGAGAAATATCAACAACTTCAGATATGCAGATGATACCACCCTTATGGCAGAAAGTGAAGAGGAACTAAAAAGCCTCTTGATGAAAGTGAAAGAGGAGAGTGAAAAAGTTAGCTTAAAGCTCAACATTCAGAAAACAAAGATCATGGCATCTGGTCCCATCACTTCATGGCAGATAGATGGGGAAAGAGTGGAAACAGTGTCAGACTTCATTTTGGGGGGCTCCAAAATCACTGCAGATGGTGATTGCAGCCATGAAATTAAAAGACACTTACTCCTTGGAAGGAAAGTTATGACCAACCTAGATAGCATATTAAAAAGCAGAGACATTACTTTGCCAACAAAGGTCCGTCTAGTCAAGGCTATGGTTTTTCCGTTGGTCATGTATGGATGTGAGAGATGGACTATAAAGAAAGCTGAGGACAGAAAAATTGATGCTTTTGAACTGTGGTGTTGGAGAAGACTCTTGAGAGTCCCATGGACTGCAAGGAGATCCAACCAGTCCATCTTAAAGGAGATCAGTCCAGGGTGTTCATTGGAAGGAATGATGCTAAAGCTGAAACTCCAATACTTTGGCTACCTCATGTGAAGAGTTGACTCATTGGGGGCAGGAAGGGAATGAAAGAGGATGAGATGGCTGGATGGCATCACCAACTCGATGGACATGAGTTTGAGTAAACTCCAGGAGTTGGTGGTGGACAGGGAGGCCTGGCATGCTGCGATTCATGGGGTTGCAAAGAGTCAGCCATGACTGAGTGACTGAACTGAACTGAATGCATATATTTGGAATCTAGAAATATGGGATTGATGAAATTATTTGCACGGCGGCAATGGAGACACAGACATAGAGAACAGACTTATGGACATGGGAGGTGGGGAGAAAGGAGAGGATGGGATGTATAAAGCGAGTAACATGGAAACTTACATTACCATAAGTAAAATAGATAGCCAATGTGAATCTGCTGTATGACTCAGGGAACTCAAACCAGGGCTCTGTATCAACCTAGAAGGGTGGGATAGGGAGGAAGATTCAACAGAGAGGGGACGTATCTATATCTATGACTGATTCATGTTGATGTTTTGCAGAAACCAACAAAATTTTGTAAAACAACTATCCTTCAATTAAACAACTAATTTAAAATTTAAAAAAGATAATTTTATTTTATAAGCATCTTTTGTACAATGATGGCTGCAAGGGAATAGATTTGGGTCTAGAAGTTAAGAAAGGATAGGTTGGCAAGAGTGTAGTCAGAGATTGTGAGATCACATCATATCCTGGGGAGAGACTGGAGGCTGAATCCAGAACGAGAGGAACGGCTGATAGCTCAAAGATATACACCTTTCACTGAATGCTAGGACTTGCATTAGATTGAGGTGAAAAGGCAAAATTTTTTCTCAAAGGGGAGCTTTCAAGGGTGTTTCCTAGACTTTCTGCCAAAAGATGTGGGTGTCCAGTAGATAAGAAGGAATGAGAGAGGAATTTGGTTTGGAGGGTGGTTGGAAAATAGAAACGCCAAGCTCCATTTTGGATGTATTTCTGAGTTGCCTACTAGACCTGATATCAACATGTTCCAGGCTCATAGAGATCTCCTAAGTGGGAATGACAGTCAGTTCCTCCCAAGTTTGTGTGCCTTTCCTTTTTATGTGTAACATCTTGGGTATACCCATAACCCTTGGGTATATCCCCCTGCCCTGTGATGACAGCACAGATTTAATGACTGAACACCAATCAGGTCTCTCTAGTCTAGGCGAGAGCCTGGAGAACATCTTTGTTATCCCTAAGTAGGACTCCATGTCCAGTGTAAAGGAGTAGCCTCCCAAAATGCTCATATATATACTAACACGTATATGTGGAATCTAGAAAGATGGGACTGACACAGAGAACAGATTTATGAACATGCCAGGGGATGGGAAGGAGAGGGTGGCATGTATGAAGAGAGTAACGTGGAAACTTACCTTACCATACACAAAATAGATAGCCAATGGGAATCTGCTGTATGACTCAGGGAACTCAAACCAGGGCTCTGTAACAACCTAGAGGGGTGGGGTGGGGAGGGAGGTGGGACGTGAATCAAACAGCATGTTGATGTTTGTACGTTAGCTTCTCATTTCTTTAATAAATTTTTATTGGAGTATATTTGCTTTATAATGTTGTATTATTTTCAGCTGTACAGCAAAGTGAATCAGCCATACATATATCCCCCCCCTTTTTTTGAATTTCCTTCCCATTTAGGTCACCACTGAGCATTGTGTATTGTTCACTCAGCTATACAGGAGGCTATTATTAGTTATGTATTCTGGCTCTGCATCTCTGCCTGTTTCTTCAGAGAGGAACACATACCTGGATACACCTGCGGCTCAGTCTTGTAGGTTCTGTACCCAGTAGTATTAATACATCCCTCCTGCCACACCTGGGAACCACTCTTGCAAGCCAGCCACTTTTCTCAGATCAGCATCCCACAGTATTAACTCAGCAGCTCATCCGTCCTTATCACTGTAAGACATTCCTCACATCTTAGCCAGAGTGGAAACAGTGCTCCTCACCAATGCTTCAACTTGAATGACGCAGTGAGAACACTGTTCTAATTAAGCCCATTAGAGCAGTCCATTTCCTTTAACTTGGATGGCTTTATCCTTTCTTCCATTTGGGAAAAACTAAGCTTATATTACGGAGAAGGCAATGGCAAGCCACTCCAGTACTCTTGCCTGGAAAATCCCATGGATGGAGGAGCCTGGTAGGCTGCAGTCCATGGGGTCGCTAGAAGTCGGATGCGACTGAGCGACTTCACTTTCACTTTTCGCTTTCACACAATGGAGAAGGAAATGGCAACCCACTCCAGTGTTCTTGCCTGGAGAATCCCAGGGACAGGGGAGCCTGTTGGGCTCCTGTCTATGGGGTCGCACAGAGTTGGACACGACTGAAGCGACTTAGCAGCAGCAGCAGCAGCAGCAGCAAGCTTATATTAAATTAACTCATATGGATGTATACAATCTCTTCTAGCAACTTACATCATTCTTCTCTTTTGGAACATCACTGTAGACTCACGTTCTTTCCTAAACTCGGTTCAAATTAACTGCATTCATTGTTTAGATACTCAGACGATCAGCATAGGCAACTAGCAGCATTCACGCCTTGCCCCTCCCATCCCCCTTCCCTCAGAAAGCTTCCTGCTTCCTGCTAATGATATCACTGCTCATCTGGACATTTTTGTCCCAAGATATGGACTCAAATACTCTTTGCTTTATTTGTGTGTTTTGGTTTTAGAGTGGAGAGCAATATTCTCCACCAAGTTCTTCAGCAAGAGGTGAACAAGGGCACACGTACTGGTGAGGTGGGGTAGGGGACAGAGTGGCTCTAAGAACTCTCAGAACAAAGCACTCAAGTAACCATCTTCTCAAAAATCATGAGCTATGTCAATGCTTTAAATTGATATCTTTTTTTTTTTTGCAGTTTTTATGTATTCAAAAATATTTTTGCAGTATGCATAAAATATGAAGAATAGGTCTTTTTAAGCAATAGAACATTCCAGTACTTTTAATCTTCTTGTGTGACCTTTCCTGATCTCCCGCAACGTCTGAGTCAGCCACAGTCCTACAGTGTCTGTAAGACAGTTTTACTGTGTATCCCTAGCAATGCATTCCTCAATAATATGTTGCTTAGCTTTATCTATTTATAAGCTTTATAGAACACATATATATTTTTCTGCAGCCTGGTCTGTGCTCTGCATTGTTCTGGAGATTTATCCTCATTGACACACGCAGCAGCTGAAGGTCATCCATTTTCACTGCTTTATAGATTTGCTGTTGCCTGACATACTATGTTTATTTATTCCCTGGTGGATGGAAATCTGGGTTCTTACCAAAACTTTATTCTCACAAATGTTGCTGCTACGAACTTTGTCGTGTTTATCTCTGGATGTTATATATCAAACACTTTCTCTAGGACATATGTCTCAAAAAATGCAATTTCTACAGTAAAAATAAATGTCGATTTTAAGCTTTGGGGTTTGCAACTAAATGCTTTAGGATGTATTTTTAAATTTTACATTCCCACCAGCGTCCACTTGGTTCCCTTTTATGAGAATATTTTTCCACCTTTACCATATTTTGCTAACTACATAAAAGTGAAGTGGTATTGTGAGTGGTTAAGCATATTTTACTGTGCTTATTAACCATTCAGAATTTCCTCTTCTGCTAATATTTATGAGCCAAATGCTCCAATCTTGCTCTTAATTCTTCATTCTTCTAAGTAGATTTTTGGGTCAGCTTGTAAATTTTTTACTTCAATGACCTGTTGGGATTTTGAATGAAATTATTCTGTATCTGTAGCTCAACCTATTACTTTTCATAACAGTGTGTTGTTTTATTCATAAACATCTATCTCCATTTATTAGATCTTCTTTAATATTTTTCAAAAAAATACAAAATTTATCATTTTCTCTGTAAATGTCTTGAATATTTTGGTTCAAGTTTTTCTAGGTATTTGGCGCTTCATTCTATTTTTTTGTTGTAAGTTTTTTATGTACTTTATAAAAGTATATTTTTTGATGTTTAGAAATCAATTATCTTTAATTCTGTAACCAAGAATATTGTTATCTCAGTAGTTCTGTTAATTACTGATTCCTTTGATTTTTCTACGTAGATAATCATGCTAACTGTGAGTGATGGTGGTTTTGTTTCTTTCTTCACAATCCCTTTACTTTTCATTTCTTTTCATGCCTTCTTATTTCACTAGCTAGGACATTCAATTCAATGCTGAACGAAAGTGATGATAGCAGTTATTCTTTCTTTGTTTCTAATCTAAACAATTCTCTATTAATATGATATATCTGCAGATTTATTTCACAGAGCAAGACAAATATTCACAAGTTCATGATGATATAAATGAATAATTGAGTAAATGAGAGAGAGAAGAACTCTTTCTCACAGAAGAAATTTAATTATTAAAAAAAGAAAGAATTGTGCAAGTACATTACCATTTTAGCAAGCAACACAGTAATAAGTCTTGCAGTAGAACATCATCAACGATATTAAAATTAATATGCAAAAATACCATGAGAAATGAGATATTTACCTGGTCACAAAGAACCCTCCCATGAAATAACTATTTAATTACAAAGGGGGAAAATAGTATCTTTGCAAAGGAAAGACCAAGCAGATGTTACCTTAAGAGATTTGTAAAGAAAGCATCCCCATCAGTGAAAAGTAGAAACATCACATGTTTACAGATATGATGCTCCAGGATCCCACATCACTTCTCTGCTATTCCTGCCAAAAATATGTAGCTCATCTTTAGTCATTAAGGAGCATAAGATGAACATAAATTAACAAATAGTGTACAAAATAACTGACCAGTACTCCTCAAGAATATCCTGAGCCTCCCCTGGCAAAAGTGAAAGATTATCTGTAATTACAAGAGACTAACGACTATGACTGTTAAATCAACACCTAATTTTGGGTTGAATTCTGGTTCTGAAAAAGTAAATTCGTGGGACGGCTAATGAAATTTGGCGAAGGCCTGTAGACTAATTATGGTGTTTTGTACAGAGTAATTTCTGTTTTTTAAAAAATATAGATGTATTTATTTTAATTGGCGGTTAATTACTTTACAATATTGTATAGCTGAGCTCTTGGTAAAGAATCTGTCTGCAATGCAGGAGATGCGAATTTGATCCCTGGGTTGGGAAGATCCCCTGGAGAAGGAACTGGCAACCCACTCCAGTATTCTTGATAGGAAAATCCCAAAGACAGAAGAAGCTGGAGGAACCATGGACAGAGGAATCCACGGGGTCCCAAAACGGTTGGACATGGCTTAGTGACTAAACAACAAAAACAAACATTGTTATTATATCTTAACCCCTGAGTAAGCTGAGAATGTGTATACAGGAATTCTTGACGTTACTTTTGTAAGTTTTGGGGAAGCTTGAGCTTGTTTCAGAAAGAAATAAATAAAACATCATTTAGAAATTTCCATGCATTTTACACTTGCTGATAATGGTTTATTAAAATATTGAATTTTATTCAATGATTCCTTATATCTATTATGATATTTTTCTTTTAAATAAATTAATTTGTTGAACTACATTATTTGACTTTCCAATGCAAGTGCAATTTAAAACATCCACTCATAGTTATAAAGTAGCTTTGTCAGTAAATATTTTATTTTTAAGCATGTCTAATTAGATTTATTTTCTTGTTTGGACTTTTTTTTATCTGAATTCATGAAGGATATTGGCAATTGCTTTTCTTTCTCAGACTGTTCTAACTTTATTTTCATTTCCAATTTTGTAATATCTTCATAAATGAGTTGGAGGGTTTTCATTCTTTATATTCTGATTTGGTGTAATAATTGGGGTTTACCACATATAGTTTATAATTTTATGATTACTAGCTTATTATTTTATTATTTATGGTAAATCTCAATTCACAAATAGGGCTTCTCTGGTGGCTCAAATGGAAAGAATCTGTCTGCAATGTGGGAGATTTGGGTTCAATCGCTGGGTTGGGAAGATCCCCTGGAGAAGGGAATGGCTACCCACTCCATTAATCTTGCCTGGAAAATTCCATGGACAGAGGAGTCTGGCAGGCTACATTCTATGGGGTCTCAAAGAGTCCGACATGACTGAGTGACTAACACTTTCACTTTTCATTCACAAAACTTCTCCCAAATCCTATAATTTCTGGAAGCAGTGTACTTTCTAATCCAGTTGCTGTAGACTTGGTCATGTGATATAGTTCAGCTGATGGTATATGATTGAGTGGGATACATGTCACTTTCAGACAGACACCATAGTGCAATTGGATGGATAAAAAAGAAAGTGTCAGTCGTTCAGTCATATCCAACTCTTCGTGACCCCATGGACTATATAGCCCTCTAGGCTCCTCTATTCATGGAATTCTCCAGACAAGAATATGGGAGTGGGTAGCCATTCCCTTTCTCCAGGGGATCTTCCTGCCCAAATATTGAACCCTGGTCTCCTGCATTATAGTCAAATTCTTTATATCTGAGCCATCACGGAAGCCTAATTGCATGGATACGTAGGGTCTTTTCTTGCTCCTGCATCCCCTCTGGTGAGAAAGATGTATCCAGGAAAAGAGTAGCTATTTCCACTTGAGTCCTAGAAAACATGAATTAGAAGATATGATCCCAGTGCCCATCTGGAGAAGAGCTACAGAAAAGTTACAGCAACAAAGAGAATATGACATAAGGTGAACAAGAAATACATACATGCTGTGTATGACACAGCTATCTTAGGACTGTTTGTACATAGCATGACCTTTTAAAAATTCACTTGTATTCTAAATATTAAATGTTTTCTAGAACTTACTGTTCGGAGAAGGCAATAGCAAGCCACTCCAGTACTCTTGCCTAGAAAATCCCATGGATGGAGGAGCCTGGTAGGCTGCAGTCCATGGGGTCGCTAGGAGTCGGCCGCGAGTGAACGACTTCACTTTCACTTTCCGCTTTCACACAATGGAGAAGGAAATGGCAACCCACTCCAGTGTTCTTGCCTGGAGAATCCCAGGGACGGGGGAGCCTGTTGGGCTCCTGTCTATGGGGTCGCACAGAGTCGGACACGACTGAAGCGACTTAGCAGCAGCAGCAGCAGCAGAACTTACTGTTAAAGCCAGTTCAGGTATTTTCCTTGTGGCGAGATTTTTTAAAGTACTGATCAATTTTTCTTAATGGTTATAAGACTATTCAGATTTTGTATCTTTTCTTAAGTCAACTTTATACTATATAATGCTTGGAATTTCATATATGTTTTCAGATTTATTGGTGTAACATTTTTCGTACTACCCTCTTACTTTTTGGTGGTGGTGGTTTAGTCGCTCAGTCGTGTCTGACTCTTTGTGACCCCGTGGCCTGTAGCCTGTCAGGCTCCTCTGTCCATGGAATTCTCTAGGAAGAAGAGTGGAGTGGGTTGCCATTTCCTTCTCCATCTTACTTTTTGATGCCAGAGAAATTATGTCCTGTTTTCTATTCCCTCATATTACAAATTTGGGTTTTCTCTTTCTTTCATTCCATGGTTTCCTCTTTTTGTGGGGGCAGGGGAAGAGAAGTAAGTCTACCTAGACATTTTCAAATATTATTATGTTTTCAAAGAACCATGTTTTGGATTAATTGATTTTATTAGATAGGGTTATTTTAGATGAGAGTAACAGGGAAATTCCAAATCACAGTGGCTTAATAAATATAGAATTTTTTTCTCACACATCAGAGAGGGTTCTGCTGGTCAACAGAACAGCTCTAGTCAAGATCTTAAGGGGTCAATATCTTTTTAGTACATCATTTCATCTTATCCTCATGGTCCAAAATGGAGGATAAGTATGTAAGGAACAAGCAAGGAACATCTACTAGCTTTAAGGATGATTTCAAAAAGCTGCTCCCAAACATGTTCACTAACTTATATTGAACAAAGCCTCTTCCCACAGTTTCATCCAGCTACATCTGTAGTTATTATTCATGTTGCACACATGAATACTGGGTAAAGGGAAAGCAAATAGTCCTTGCAACACCGATCTTCACCATCACATGTGAATTTTCTGATTCTGCTTTTATATTTATTGTCTTTCTGTCTACACAAATTGAGATTATTCTTGTTTCTCACTTGTTTAGTTGTAAAAGTAACTGGTTAATATTCAAGATGGGGGATTGATATGTTTTTATTTGTGTCTTATAGTTAAAATATCTGATTAATCTTATAAGTTCTTTCAATTGAATGTGAAAATAAATGCTCCACAACACCTAAATTTATCCTTTATTTCTTTCAAGTTAATGGATAAAATACTGTTAAAAATAAAGTCTTTGGAAGTTCAGAGATTCTGATTTTCATGTTCATGCTTTTTTTCATTTTCCAACTTTCTACAATAAAAATAGGTTGTGTTGTAAAGAATAAAAAGTTAACCAAAGATGATGAAAATCATAAGTAATGGACCAAAGCATAATTATAAACAAAATAAGCAACCAACCAAATAAACTTGAGAATGATATTAGAAAAACAAGATAAAAATTAATTAATAAATACTAGAACATTGTCACCCCACTCCAGTACTCTTGCCTGGAGAATCCCATGGACAGAGGAGCCTGGTGGGCTGCAGTCCATGGGGTCGCTAAGAGTCAAGCACGACTGAGCGACTTCACTTTCACTTTTCACTTTCATTCATTGGAGAAGGAAATGGCAACCCACTCCAGTGTTCTTGTCTGGAGAATCCCAAGGACAGGGGAGCCTGGTGGGCTGCCGTTTATGGGGTTGCACAGAGTCGGTCACAACTGAAGTGACTTAGCAGCAGCAGCAGCAGAACATTGTCATGATTAGCATCGAATAAAAATATATTTGACTCAAAATTTTAAATATCTCATTATTTTAATAAGACAATCAAATTAATAATGATATAGCTGATTTTAAAGACATCAAATCATATTGAGCTGTCCAACATGCTCCTATTGATTCCTAATGTGGCTGAATCATGCCAAGCATATCCCAGGAAGAATTTAGGCATGGGCCATACTGCATGTATTAGAAGTCTACATTCTTAGCCAAATCAGTGTATCTCAAGCATATCAATAACAAAAATGCTGGTTAACAGCCACCTAATTGAGTCTCCATATCAGTGTATTTACTCAGACAGAAAATTACAAATCCCACTTATTCAATTCATTACTATATACTCATTCATCCCATAATGAATGGCCATTTTTTCTTCCTATATGAGGTACTGCATCTTTTCAGTTAAAATTCCATTTCCCTGAATATTCCACACCCTTTGGCATTACAGACCAATTTAAATATTTGGTATTGTCACCTGAAGGACATCCTGTGAACTGCACAAAGAGTTCTGAGACTCTATAAACAGAAGATGCATTTTCTAGGGAATACAACTCCAATAGCAACTAACTGTTAGAAAAGTAAAGATAGACAAACCTGAAAGTTATTTTTTCAATGTGAATTTAATATATTGGAAAATATCAGGGAATTTATTGAAAGTAATTGAAATGAAGGCCTTGTAAGAATTAGCCTGATTTTATACACACCATGTGCATGTGTGCTAAGTCACTTCAGTCATATCTGACTCTGTGAACCTATGGACTGTAGCCCTCCAGGCTCCTCTGTCTGTGGGGATTCTCCAGGGAAGGATACTGGAGTGGGTTGCAATGGCCTCCTCCAGGGTATCTTCCTGACCCAGGGATCAAACCCACATCTCTTATGTTTCCTACATTGGCAGGCAGGTTCTTTACCACTAGTGCTACCTGGGAAGCCCCTATACAGACCATATCATAGAATAAAAACAGGAAAATATATTTCTCAACACACTAGAGCAGCTTGACCTGCGTGCTTTGATGTTTTTATTTTTCACCCAGACCAGTGTGTATTTTTCACATACCAACCAGAAAAATATGCTCTTGCAAACTCCTTTGTCTCATGACATCCACCTACTTCTGTACTGTATTTCCAGTAGCTTCCTCTATTGATAACACCCTCAGTTTTCTCTGCTATCTTTTGCTGAAACATCCTGAGATATTTGGGAGTCATCTGGCCTCAAGGCTCCTTATCCAGCCTTTCCTTACACTGATACACATGTCCAGTTCCATCAGTGTGATCAAAGCTGAGCTTAAGCAGTACCAGTTAGGCAACTATGTTTTAGGATTTGCCCTCCTCAAGAAAAGTGCAGGTCTCCTCAGAAGGGAGCCACAAGCACTGTGGCCATCGTGAGGCTGGTCCAGTCTATATTGTTGTTGTTCAGTTGCTAAGTTGTGTCTGACTCTTTGTGACCCCATGAACTAAAGCACATCCGGTTGCCCTGCCCTTCACTATCTCCCAGAGTTTGCTAAAACTCATGCCCATTGAGTCAATGATGACATTCAACCATCTCATCCTTTGTTGCTCCCTTCTTCTCCTGCCCTCAGTCTTTCCCAGCATCAGAGTCTTTTCCAATGAGTCAACTCTCCTTATCAGGTGGCCAAAATACTGGAGCTTCAGCTTCAGTCCTTCCAATGAGTATTCAGGGTTGATTTCCTTTAGGATGGACTGGTTTGATCTCCTTGCTCTCCAAGGGATGCTCAAGAGTCTTCTCTAGCACCACAATTCTTGAAAGCATTAATCCTTTGGCTCTCAGCTTTCTTTATGGTCTAACTCTCACATCCATACGTGACTACCGGAAAAACCATAGCTTTGACTATACAGATCTTTGTCACCAAAGTGATGTCTCTGCTTTTGAATATGCTGTCTGGAATTGTCACAACTTTTCTTGCAAAGAGCAGGCATCTTTTAATTTTTTGGCTGCAGTCATTGTCTGCAATGATTTTGGAGTCCAAGAAAAGAAAATCTGTCCCTGTTTATACTTTTTCCCCATCTATTTGCAATGAAGTGATGGGACTGGATACCATGATCTTCATTTTTTGAATGTTGAGCATTAAGTCAGCTTTTTCAGTCTCCTCTTCACCTTCATGAAGAGGCTCTTTAGTTCCTCTTTGCTTTCTGCCACTAGGGTCTACCATGCATGTGACCAAATTGACAGGCAATATTCCTTAAAGGATAAACTATTTCATGAAGCAAAGGCAGGTAAATAGATACATAGGTAGACTGACAGATAGATAAATAATAGAGAGTTATTTGCACTCAGAATTGGTTATTTCCTATGATGGTGTAGCTATTGCTAATATCCAACCTTTTTCCCTCCTCAGTGTTGGAAAACCCTATGGAAACAGAGCAAATATACATGAAACAAGACAAAAATTTTCTTGCAATTATCCTGTAGATTTGGGATGGCAAATATATTTCAACTTAGACAAGAAAAATTGGTCAGTTCAGCTCAGTTCAGTCGCTCAGTCATGTCCGACTCTTTGCAACCCCATGAATTGCAGCACGCCAGGCCTCCCTGTTCATTACCATCTCTCGGAGTTCACTCAGACTCACGTCCATCGAGTCCGTGATGCCATCCAGCCACCTCATCCTCGGTCGTCCCCTTCTCCTCCTGCCCCCAATCCCTCCCAGCATCAGAGTCTTTTCCAGTGAGTCAACTCTTCGCATGAGGTGGACAAAATACTGGAGTTTCAGCTTTAGCATCATTCCTTCCAAAGAAATCCCAGGGCTGATCTCCTTCAGAATGGGCTGGTTGGATCTCCTTGCAGTCCAAGGGACTCTCAAGAGTCTTCTCCAACACCACAGTTCAAAAGCATCAATTCTTTGGCGCTCAGCCTTCTTCACAGTCCAACTCTCACATCCATACATGACCACAGGAAAAACCATAGCCTTTACTAGACGGACCTTAGTCAGCAAAGTAATGTCTCTGCTTTTGAAAATGCTATCTAGGTTGGACATAACTTTTCTTCCAAGGAGTAAGCGTCTTCTAATTTCATGGCTGCAGTCACCATCAGCAGTGATTTTGGAGACCAAAAAAATAAAGTCTGACACTGTTTCCACTGTTTCCCCATCTATTTCCCATGAAGTGATGGGACAGATGCCATGATCTTTGTTTTCTGAATGTTGAGCTTTAAGCCAACTTTTTCACTCTCTTCTTTCACTTTCATCAAGAGGCTTTTTAGCTCCTCTTCATTTTCTGCCATAAGGGTGGTGTCATCTGCATACCTGAGGTTATTGATATTTCTCCCGGCAATCTTGATTCCAGCCTGTGCTTCTTCCAGGAGCCCAGCATTTCTCATGATGTACTCTGCATATAAGTTAAATAAGCAGGGTGATAATATACAGCCTTGACGTACTCCTTTTCCTCTTTGGAACCAGTCTGTTGTTCCATGTCCAGTTCTAACTGTTGCTTCCTGGCCTGCATACAGATTTCTCAAGAGGCAGGTTAGGTGGTCTGGTATTCCCATCTCTTTCAGAATTGTCCACAGTTTATTGTGATCCACACAGTCAAAGGCTTTGACATAGTCAATAAAGCAGAAATAGATGTTTTTCTGGAACTCTTTTGCTTTTTCCATGATCCAGCAGATGTTGGCAATTTGATCTCTGGTTCCTCTGCCTTTTCTAAAACCAGCTTGAACATCAGGGAGTTCACGGTACACGTATTGCTGAAGCCTGGCTTGGAGGATTTTGAGCATTACTTTACTAGCATGTGAGATGAGTGCAATTGTGTGGTAGTTGGAGCATTCTTTTGCATTGCCTTTCTTTGGAATTGGAATGAAAACTGTCTAAAGACCTGAGTGGAGAATAATTCTGAGGCCTCAACAAGGCATATTGGGCAAAAACATGATGATTATTAAGCAAAGTGTGCCCCAGGAACATAGAGTGGTACCCTATTTGTTTGATTTGACACCCCTGATCCAGATGCTTCTTAGATATTTTGAAAGAGATCAGCAAGCTAGCGAAAGAATAAAGGATTTGTAATCTGATGCTATCTGAATGTTAGTTCTATACACTTTATTTATTTTTTCACATATTAATTTTAAAATATTAAATTATTTTACTGAAATAAAATATCTTTAAATATTTTCAATATTGGAAAACTTTCAAATTTTTTTATTGAAAAAAAGCCTGCCTCCTTATAACATGAGTTAAATATTTTTAAAAAGTTGTAAAAACAAATATAGTTGACAGCTGAGAACAGCCATTAGAAAGAAGAGGTACTAGAAGCTATACAAGTTTGTACTGAGGATACAAGCCACTTACTGGAACTTAACCTCTCTGGGAGCCTTATAAAACGAGTGCAAACAATAAGTCATGAATGCTAAGTCATTTCAGTCATGTCCAGCTCTTTGCAACCCTATGGACTGTAGCTCTCCAGGCTTCCCTATCCACAGGATTCTCCAAGCAAGAATACTGGAGTGGGTTCCCATGCCCTTCTCCAGGGGGATCTTCCCAATACGGGAATCAAAATTGTGTCCCTTATGTCTCCTGGATTGGCAAATGGGTTCTTTACCACTAGTGCCACCTAAGAAGCCCAACAATGTCATAGGGTTTTTGTAAAATTTAACCGACAGTATGTCCAGTAATATGTGTAGATATGCAATTTGTACATAAGCATGCATAATTTATGTATGTATAGATCTGTGGATATAAATAAACATATAATTTATAGAATTTTTAGATGTCCACTGAAATACCCTATTTAGTAATTGTACATGAAATGGGATATTGCTTGCTGTGAATGTTTGTAGAGATTCTACTTTTTTGTGTGTTGTGTCTACATTCTAAGTGTTCCTCATAATCTACGTTAGCAGTGCAGGTGGGCAAAGAGAACTGGTATAGTTCCAGGAAACACGGGACTTTCACCAAAGAAAGACAAGAGCTATTAGACCTGATAATCACACAAAATAACTGGATGGAAAGAGCCAAATAACATGTTGTGGAGCAGCCAAAAATATCATGAGGGTCTCCTTCCTCTTGGGAGATAAAGGGTGTGCTTGACCCCACAATTAGAAGACATGTTAATAAAAGGAAGGAATAAACTAGGAAGGAACATCTGACTGTAGGTGGTAGTGGGGCACAGCAGTGAAGGACGTGAAGGAAGACAGGAGCAGGTGAACACTCCTCTTAACTCAGCCCTGGGAGTCTGGACCCTGAGATGCAGTTGTTGTGGTTCTAATCTCAACTGTGCTGATCATCATTTGTGTAATCTCAGAGAGGTTATTAATCTCCTTGTGCCTCACATTCTCGTATATAAAAATTCAAAACATAGTAGTACATATCTTATTGGGTTAAATAAAACACTATAAGTAAGGTACTTAGAACAGTCTTTGGATCAAAGTAAGTGCTATTAAATGTTAGCTATTATTATTAAAAATAGATTTATAGTTTTTTAAATGAAAGCACCAAAATGAGAATAAAAGATGACAGAGTTATTCCCATTTTGGTCCATGGGGTCACAAAGAGATGGACATAACTGTGAGAAATCTAAGATGCTTCCACATGTGATTCCTAGTCATCAATTAAAATCAAAATTATATCAGGAATGTTTTCAGCTGCAAGTGTAACACCATACTGGAGTAATCAAGGTTTAATTAATAAAACCATTTAATTCTTACCTATAATAAATGTAGCCGTAAAGTGTTACTGAGATGGTACTGTGTGTGCTGTGCTTAGCAACTTCATGTGGCTCAATCGTATCTCTCTTTGTGACCTCACGGACTGTAGCTCGCCAGGCTCTTCTGTCTACAGGGATTCTCCAGGCAATAATACTCAAGTGGGTTCCATGCCCTCCTCTGGGTGATCCTCCCAACCCAGGGATCGAATCCAGGTCTCTTGCATTGCAGGTGGATTCTTTACCATCTGAGCCACCAGGAAAGCCCAAGAATACTGGAGTAGATAGCCTATCCCTTCTCCAAAGGATCTTCCTGACCCAGGGATCAAACCAGGGTCACATTGCAGATGGATTCTTTACCAGCTGAGCTTCCAGGGAAGCCCCACTGATGTGGTACAGGAGCTCAAAATATTATCAAAACCAAGGCCCTTCTTAGTTTTCTTATCTGCTATTCTCAGCTTATTTCCTTTTTCCTCATGATCACAAAGTTGCTGCCACAGCCACACACATAAAGTGCCCTGGCTAAAAGGAATGAGATTTTCTTTGCTAACAGCTAAACAGATCTCCGCTCTACACAAAACTGGGAATTCTGTTAAAAAGAAAGAAGAGATATGACTCCTGGGAAGGAAGCTAACAGTGTATAACACAATTATCATGATTTAGAAATGTTCTGAGTTATTATCTTGAAGGCAATTCAGCTACCTTCAGCAAGTGGGAAGTGTACATGTTTATTTTATTATTTAGATACAAAGATTATGAGGTATCTGGACCAAGGAAGACAAGAGCACTGTGCTTTGGGCAAGTTTTCCACAATGAATTTTAAGTACAAGTATGTGCATCAAATCATAGATTTATTTTCAGAAATGCAAATGAAACAGCTGGAATAACTGAAAATCATATCGCTGTGTTTCCTCTATGATCATCCCCCACCATCTGTATTATCCAAACTTTGAAAAATGTTTTGAACTGATATTTAAACCTAGATCCTCTTTTGAAAATCCACTCTGCTCCTTCTTCCTTCATTAGCAGCAAAACTTTGAAACTGAGTTGACTTTACCTTCTCTCTGCACTTCTGTCCTTCCATGACCACTCTCTATCAAATCACTTGTCACCACTGCTCTTTGCAGTCTTCTCTTGTCAATATTTTTGGTTACCTCCATGCTGCCAGATGCAATAACTCAGTACCCAACACAGGTCATCACTCACACCTTAAACCACACTCTTTACCTCTGACATTCTGGCTATTCCTTCTCATCCTCCTCTGCTGGATTCGCCTTGACTTCCCAGCTTGCAACTGTTGGAGAGCTTCTTTAGATCATGTGAAGATCTTTGAGACCTCTTACCTTCTTTAACCACACACATCCTCTAAATGGTACACACAGTCCTACCATTTTAAACACCATCTCCAGGGCCAAATACTCCAAAAATCACCTCTCTAGCCAAAGCATTTTACCTGAAATCTAGAGTCAAATATGTCCAACACACATTTCAAACTTAGCATCTCCCTCTTAATAAGTAAGACCTAAGTCCCTACTCAGGGCTTCCCTGGTGGTTCAGAGGTTAAAGCATCTGCCTGGAATGTGGGAGACCCGGGTTCAATCCCTGGGTCAGGAAGATCCGCTGGAGAAGGAAATGGCAACCCACTCCAGTACTCTTGCCTGGAGAATCCCATGGAGGGAGGAGCCTGGTAGGCTACAGTCCATGGCGTCACAAAGAGTCGGACACGGCTGAGTGACTTCATACCAAGCCCCTACTTGATCCAGTCCACCAAGAATTCTCCACCACCCTCTCTTCCTCCCCATGCTGCCTTCCACTTTCTCTGTTATCTACACAACCCAAATGTTCCATGCATTCCCTGATCCCTCTGGTTGGTGTGATCCTCCCCAGATGACCAGATGACTCGTCCCTCTCTTCCTTCAGGTTTCCCTAACCACTCATCTAAACTGTGTCTTCCCACTTCCATCACTTTTTATTCTGCTTAACTTCTCCCCACAGTCACCATAGCCACCAATTTATGTGTGTTTGTTGTTTGTGTCCTCCACCGGAGTGTTTGCAACACAAAACTAGTGACAGTGTCTGCTTTGTCCACTGCTGTGGCTAGAATATTAACCAATACCTGGGAGGTGCTCCAGTCCATGTTTTTAAATTAGTGAATCAGTGAATGGCTGTTTCCCTTTTGTATTTTTATAATCATATAAACTTCACAGTTTTTGACTATTTTCACTCTTGATTAAAAATCAATGCTTTCAATAGTTTCCTTTGTTCAGGCAGATAATGATATTAATATTTGTTATGGTATTTAACAAAGTATAGGAGTTCGGATTTTTTTTTTTTTTCTGCATTTATTTATTTATTTTACTTTACAATACTGTATTGGTTTTGCCATACATCAACATGAATCTGCCACGGGTGTACACGTGTTCCCAATCCTAAACGCCCTTCCTACCTCCCTCCCCATACCATCCCTCTGGGTCATCCCAGTGCACCAGCCCCAAGCATCCTATATCCTGCGTTGAACCTAGACTGGAGATTTGTTTCTTATATGATATTATACATGTTTCAGTGCCATTCTCCCAAATCATCCTACCCTCTCCCTCTCCCACAGAGTCCAAAAGACTGTTTTATACATCTGTGTCTCTTTTGCTGTCTCGCATACAGGGTTATTGTTACCATCTTTCTAAATTCCATATATATGTGTTAGTATACTGTATTGGTGTTTTTCTTTCTGGCTTACTTCGCTCTGTATAATTGGCTCCAGTTTCATCCACCTCATTAGAACTGACTCAAATGTATTCTTTTTAACACAAATAACCCATTATGCTTGTTTGACCCTGCAATAAACCTTTCTCTGTTTAAAACAAAGCAAAAAGCAAAGTATAGAACTTACCTTGCAAATTCTGTTATCTTTTGTTGTTTGATTTTTACCAACATCATGTTTCATATATTAATGTCTTCTATAAACTTAACTGCTGGTATAAATATTTATTTGAAAAGATCATATTGAAATCGCAATGCTTTGATTAAATCATCTTTGCTATTTGGGGACCATTTTCTTATAGCCCAAAATATTTTAATAATCTAATTGGAAATCATCCTAAAATTAAATGCTGTGAATTTTGTGAATATACCAATTAATACCTTGAAACCACAAGGCACTGATTTCTGTTAGGCCTGACACTGTCACAGACTTTACTCTTGTTTTATGTAAAATATTTTGATGCACTTGTTTTAGCACACGCTCGTTAATACTGTAGCCTTTATACAAATGTTTTAGGGACACCCTTACATAAATGCACATGGTAATGCCTAAATGGATTACTTCACTAGAAGATGTATTTATAAGATAAGATGATGGGAAAGTTTTTGAAGATAAAGCTTTTGTTTTCTGGCTACTAATAATTTCTCACACATGCTAACAGAAATTACACAAAGGTATCCAATGGAAGAAAATTTGAAAACCTTTCTTGGAATGGCTTTTAGTTCCTGCCCCTGCACCCCTCAATGGCCTTGTTTTTTGCTTTCCAACGAGAACTTTCTTTTTGATTATAAACTGAAATGACTCTGCAAACATTTCTATTTATGGAACATACTCTACATACATGGTGCATGTCTCTCTCACCTCATGTTGTGCTATCCCTTTTCCTCTTTTTCATTTAATCCATCCGCTTCTACTTCTGCCATTACCCTGTGTTTAGTGATCACATTATCTGCTGGTTACCTCCCCACATATCTCATTATTGTTTGGAAGTAACAATGATGCTTCTTTTTCTCACCCCCTGCCCTTTGATATTGGCCTTACTTTCTCTTAAGACGATTTCATCTTACTCATGTTTTAACTATCCTATGTGCAGTAACTAATCACATCTTTGGATCTCAACATGCAACTGAGTTCATGCTGATGAACAATGGCAAACCCAAGTTCAACATCACTAAAAAAGATTGAGGACATCATTTGTCCTTTTTTTATGCTCATTTTTTCTGATCTGCGTTACTCATTCCCTTCTGTGCTTCTCCATGTACAAGAGAGGTATAATTTTACTCTTTCTTTGTCTTCAAAACTATAAATCTAAACTATACTTCAAATTTTTTAGGATAAACTATAAGCTAATAGATTATGAGTGAATGCTTATATATAGCACATTTCCTTAAAATAGATTATTTTACTGTAAATGGTGCTGTTGTATTTTAATAAAAACTTAACATTATTTAAAAGCCAATATATGCAAATAAAACAGCATAAACTTATAAGAAAAAATAGTTTAAATTATTCCACTAGGCAAGGTAGGTCAGGCTAAAAAAAAGAAATTTCCAATTCCTATTGATATATTTTCTCCTCAGCTCTAAAATCTATGATTTTTCTTTCACCTTGTTAACTAAAATGTATTTTCATAGATTTTTTCATAATTTTCTTTCACCCACTGGGTTTTTAAACTTGCTCACTAATCCCACTCAGTTGTGTAGCATTTAACATTTGAAATCCAGATTTATACCCTGAAAAGAGGTGAACTTGAACTTTTAAGAGCAGGAGGTAAATATCATCATTCTCCATTCATGGATAAGGACGGAAGATCCGGGAAGGGGCTCAAAAAGCTGGTTTTCTTATTAACATCATGCACCTTAGAAGGGGCAGCAGAATGAAAGCAAGTGTCCTGAGTCCTGGACCATGGCTGTCTCTGCCTGTCCCACAGAGTTTGCAGAGCAGAACATTCATAAAAATAAACATGGATGTGTTCCCTTAGCCTTCAGGGATTAGTGCTCCACAGCAGAGTGACACACAGAGTGTATCGCTTCTGTTTCCACATGCGAGCAGGCATTTGCTCGAACTGCATCTTGGGAGGTGTGATTTGGATTTAGTGACCTTATCCTTAAGTTTCTGGAGAAAGAGAGATGTCGGGAAAGTTAGAGACCCCAGAGTCCAGATTGAATTTCTTATTTCAATTTGATAATCAGGTTGGATTCTATACAACATAGGAAGAAGCATAGGAAGAAGAAAAGCTAAAGTATCCTGGGCTTGTCATTTTAAATTGCTGAATCTTGACTTTCTCATCTAATAAAATGAAAAAGATATACTTAATAATTATATAATAATAAAAATGAAACCAGCCTCTAGTGAATTCAGTGCTAACTTCAGCTCAATGATAAATCTTCATATTCAAGATCTCATTTAACATTCACGATAGTCCCTGGAGGAGAAAGACGATTATTACTATCTCCATTTTATAGATGGTGAATCAGAATCTTGGAGAGTCAGTTCCTAAAGTGACAAGTCTGATGAGAGAGAGAGGGACCAAGTCCATACTCATAACTCCCAGGCAGTAAGCCTCTTACTGCTCTAGCACCTTCACAGTTCCTAAGGGTTTGGGATTAACAGATACTTACTGCTGTATGTAAAATAGATGACCAACAATGAGTCTGCGTAGCACAGGGTACTATACTCGATATCTTGTAATGACCTATAAGGGAAAGAATGTAAAAAAAGAATACATATATATATGTGTGTGTGTGTGTGTGCAGGTATACATATATATATGAATATATATATTATATATAACCAAATCACTTTGCAGTACATCTGAAACAAATAGAGCACTGTAAATCAGCAATATTTCAAGAAAAAATATTGAAGAATAATTACTCTTATTTTCTCTTAAATAGACATGGAATTATTTCCTATTTTCTCATTACCTGTTGAAACATTCAGGACTGTTTCCTTAATTATAAAGCAATATTTGTTGTTTAACTGAAAGAACTTGGCAAGGGACTGATAAATGGAAAGTCATTAGAAGTTCTTAAATTGATGTTGGATGCTGCTAAATTAAGAACTCTCATCACTCAGGGAGAACTTTGTTAATAAAATTTCAATTAAAACAAGACCGTATGGTTCTATTAAGTGTAACAAGGAAAAACATACTCCTAGCAGCTTCTTTCTCATGAGAGTGTTACATTTGAATGACATTCAGGTATAGATGTTTTCATTGCATGCAATTACAAGTCTTAGATTTCTCTCAACAAATGTTTAAGAAACACAAAGTTATTATTATTTTCAGCTAAAGAATATTAATGCTACATTAAACATTTTAATATTAAAGATATCACAAATAATAAACCACAGCAAACATTTTTCAATATGGTGTTTAAACTGAAAGAAAACCTTCTTTTTGAAAGGATTTGGAACTGTTTTTTTGTTTTGTTTTGTTTCTTGCCAGAACTGACATAGAAATAATACCTATCTCATTAGTCCCTGGCTTCCTTGGTGACTCAGACAGTAAAGCGTCTGCCTGCAATGTGGGAGACACAGGTTCGATCCCTGAGTTGGAAAGATCCCCTGGAGAAAGAGATGGCAACCCACTTCAGTACTCTTGCCTGTAAAATCCTATGGATGGAGGAGGCTGGTAGGCTACAGTCCATGGGGTTGCAAAGACTCAGACACGACTGAGCAATTTCACTTCATTAGTCCTTTGCTTGTGCTTCATCCAGTCCAGCATTTCTCATGATGTACTCTGCATATAAGTTAAATAAGCAGGGTGACAACATACAGCCTTGATATACTGCTTTCCCGATTTGGAATCAGTCTGTTGTTTTATGTCCAGTTCTAACTGTTGCCTCCTGACCTGCATACAGTTTTCTCAGGAGGCAGGTCAGGTGGTCTGGTATTCCCGTCTCTTGAAGAATTGTCCAGTTTGTTGTGATCCACACAGTCAAAGCCTTTGGCATAGTCAATAAAGCAGATGTAGATGTTTTCCTGGAACTCTCTTGCTTTTTTGATTATCTAACGGATGTTGGCAATTTGATATCTAGATCCTCTGCCTTTTCTAAATCCAGCTTAAATATCTCGAAGTTCTTGGTTCATGTACTGTTGAAGCTTGGCTTGGAGAATTTTGAGTATTGCTTTGCTAGCATATGAGATGAGCACAATTGTGTGGTAGCTTGAGCATTCTTTGACACTGCCTTTCTTTGGGATTGGAATAAAAAACTGACCTTTACCAGTCCTGTGGCCACTGCAGAGTTTTCCAGATTTGCTAGGATATTGAGTGCAGCACTTTCACAGCAACATCTTTTAAGATTTGAAATAGCCGAACTGGAATTCCATTACCACCATTAGCTTTGTTTGTAGTGATGCTTCCTAAGTCCCACTTGAGTTCACATTCCAGGCTGTCTGGCTATGGGTGAGTGATTACACCATCGTGATTATCTGGGTCATAAAAATCTTTTTTTGTATAATTCTTCTGTGCATTCTTGCTACCTTTTCTTAATATCTTCCTAATACCTCAGATATGCAGATGTCACCATCCTTATGGCAGAAAGTGAAGAGGAACTAAAAAGCCTCTTGATGAAAATGAAAGTGGAGAGTGAAAAAGTTGGCTTAAAGCTCAACATTCAAAAAACGAAGATCGTGGCATCTGGTCCCATCACTTCATGGGAAATAGATGGGGAAACAGTGGAAACAGTTTCAGACTTTATTTTTTTGGGCTCCAAAATCACTGCAGATGGTGACTGCAGCCATGAAATTAAAAGACACTTACTCCTTGGAAGAAAAGTTATNATGGACGTGAGTCTGAGTGAACTCTGGGAGTTGGTGATGGACAGGGAGGCCTAGCGTGCTGTGATTCATGGGGTTGCAAAGAGTCGGACATGACTAAGTGACTGAACTGAACTGAATACCTGGGAGAAATATCAATAACCTCAGATATGCAGATGATACCACCCTTAGGGCAGAAAGTGAAGAACTAAAGAGCCTCTTGATGAAAGTGAAAGAGAAGAGTGAAAAAGCTGGCTTAAAACTCAACATTCAGAAAACTAAGTTCATGGCATCTGATGCCACCACTTCATGGCAAATAGATGGGGAAACAGTGGAAACAGTGACCTAATTTATTTTTGGGTGGCTCCAAAATCACTGCAGATGGTGACTGCAGCATTGAAATTAAAGGATGATTGCTCCTTGGAAGAAAAGTTATGAACAACCTAGACAGCATATTAAAAAGCAGAGAGACACACTTTGCCAACAAAGGTCCTTCTAGTCAAAGATATGGTTTTTCCAATAGTCATGTATGAATGTGAGAGCTGGACTACAAAGAAAGCTGAGTGCCAAGAATTGATGCTTTTCAATTGTGGTGTTGGAGAACATTCTTGAGAGTCCCTGCATGAAGATCCAACCAGTCCATCCTAAAGGAAATCAGTCTTGAACATTCATTGAGAGGATGGATGCTGTAGCTGAAACTCCAATATTTTGGCCACCTGATGCAAAGAACTAACTCATTTGAAAAGATCCTGATTCTGGGAAAGATTGAAGGTAGGAGGAGAAAGAGATGACAGAGGATGAGATGGTTGGATGGCATCATTGACTCGATGGGTATGAGTTTGAGTAAACTCCAGGAGTCGGTGTTGGACAGGGAGGCCTCGAGTGCTACAGTCCATGGAGTTCGCAGAGTTGGACACGACTGAGTGACTGAACTGAACTGAGTCCTTTGCTTCTAAACAACTGAAAATTAGATTCAAAAGGCCACTAATTCTAGGCTTAATACTGAAGTCATTTCTTATCCTGAATGTAATCTTTATTTTCATCTATTTTGATGCTTTTACTATGAAAATTGTATTACTAAGGAAAGAAAAATATATTCAAAGAGCTAATTTAATCTTCTAGGCAGGCCATTTAAATATTTTCTTTAAAATAAAATTTGACTATACCCATATATGTTACAGAGACAAGGTGAATAGTGAAGAAGTAAAAGAAAACTAATGCATATCATAATATGAGATTGGTGAATCTATAAAGGGGTCAGATCATTTACATTAAGAATTTAAGAGCAGTTCCAAGATGGCAGAGGAATGGGACAGGGAGACCACTTTCTCCCCCACAAATTCATCAAAAGATCATTTGCATGTTTAGCAACTTCCACAAAACAACTTCTGAACACTGGCAGAGGACACTAGGCATCCAGAAAGGCAGCCCAAACTCCTCAAAAGGAGGTCAGACAGAATATAAAATAAAAATAGAGTCAAAAGATTTAGGAATGGAGACCCATCCTAGTGAGGGAGTCATGAAGAAATTTCCACACAATAGGAAACTCTTTCAGGCGAGTCTGTGTGAAGATTTGGAATCTCAGAGGGCAGCATAACTGGGAAAAAACAAACAAACAAACAAACACAGAATACATGCTTAACTGCAGCTAACAGTGGAGAAGTGGCTTAGATGCTGGCCTCCGCCACCAGGGATTGGAGACTGGGTAGAGAGGCATGGGCTGCTTTGTCCATCCTTAGGATAAGGACTGGACTTTAATGCCTTGAGGACAATCTGAAGGAGCTAATGTGACAAACCAAACTGCGAGGTCATCAGTGAGACAAAAACAAAAAGGGGGGGAACGTTCCTGCTAATGATTCTAATGCCACATGGTGATCCCTGGTGTGCTTACAAAACAAAGGATTGGGTGAACACCAAAGGAGAGCAAGTCAGCTGCCTTTCATGGCCTCCCTCCCCAGAGGCAGAGAGGCAGGCATGCGACAGCCAGAGCTGGAAGGCAAGGGGCTGCTGCAATCTCGACCTCATAGATCATATCTTCCACAAACCTGAGCAGGTTGTCAGTTGCTAACCACGTCTTCCTGGCATCCTGGACAGTTAACATCTTCCAGAAGGGTCACAGCCTGAGATCAGGTTCCCAGAGGAGACAAAAGGCACACCTGTGACTATGCCCTTGTAGCGCACCCAGGAAACTGAATGGTCAGGACCAGGGAGGTGCATAAGACACATGGCTGACCTGGGACAGAGCGCTCACCAAGCGCTTGGGTGGAAGAAGGGCACAAAACGCACAGCCCATTTGGGTCTGTGCCCTTGAGGAGCACCAGAGAACCTGAGTGGGCTTAGACCTGGGAAGTGCATGAAATGCAGGGTCCACAGGGGACAGTGCCCTTCCTGAGCACCCTGGAGTGTGAGCAGTATGGACCTGGGAAGTACACATCACCTGGGACTGTGGCAAACCCAGTGTGTCCCATCTGCTGAAAGCGCTTCCCACACATGCCAGCGGTATTTGTTTGCAGTGTCCCTCCCTCTCCACAGCACAACTGAACAAGTGAGCCTAAATAAGTGGCCACCTTTGCCCCTTCATGTCAGGGTGGAAATTAGACACTGAAGTAACTTGCAAACAGAGGGAGCCCAAATAAACAAAGAAGGGGGGATGGCTCTAGAAGAGACAGGTGCAACAGATTAAAACCCTTCAGTTAATTCTGATACTGTGCCTTCGAGGGACAACTATAGTCCTTGAGAACAAGTACAAGTTGGAACAAGGGACTATCTGACACTGAACTGATCCCACACTGTCCACAGCAGCTCCAGAGAAATTCCTAGATATATATTTTACTATTATCACTTTAAAATTTTAGTTCTTTATTACTCTAACTTCCATTTTTGTAGCCTACTATCATACATTTCAAAAAAAGCCATATTTTTAAAAACAAATTCTATATAATTTTTTTTTATTTTTGGTGTTCGATTTTGTTTTGCATTTTTGTATTGTATTTTTGAGAGTCTAACCACTGTTCTACATTTTAAATCTCTGCTTTTTGATATTTGTTATCAAGTTTGTACCTTTAAGAATCTAATCTTCATTATCTATTTTCATTTATGAATTTGATTACTGGCTTGATTACTCTCTCCCCTATTGACTCTCCCTCTTCTGCTCCAGGTCACCTCTATCTCCTTCCTCCCTTTTCTATTCTCTATATAACTCAGTGAATCTCTCTGGGTGTTCCTGACTGTGGAGAGTTGTTTCACCATTAACCTAGGGGTTTTATCTTCTATGCTGTATGTCTGAAGAAGTCTTGAGGCTAACATAACAGAAGGACCAAAACCCAGAGGAGGAGGCTTAACTCCAGAACTTTAGAACATCAGAAAACTCCTCACTCCAGGGAACATTAATAGACAATAACTCACCAAAGTTTCCATACCTACACCTACACTGAAACTAAGCTCCACCCAAAGAGCCAACAATTTCCAATGCAAGACACACCAGGCTAATTCTCCAGCAAAACAGAAACACAACACTAAACATTAAAAGATGGGCTGCCCAAAGCCATGCCAGACCTACTGAGGCCCCAAAACTCACTACTGACACTTCTTTGCACTCCAGAGAGAAGAGATTCAACTCTACCCATTAGAAAACAGACACAAGTTCCCCCAGTCAGGAAACCTTGACAAGCCACTGGTCCAAATCCACCCACTGGGAGCAGATTCAACAATTAAGAGGAACCACGAACTTCCAGCCTGCAAAAAGCACACCCCAAACACAGCAATCTAAACAAAATGAAAAGGCAGAGAAATATTCAGCAGGTGAGGGAACATAATAAAAACTCACCAAATCAAACAAAAGAGGGGACTATAGGGAATCTACCAGAAAAAGAATTCAGAATGATAGTAAAGATGACCCAAAATCTTGAAAACAAAATGGAGTTACAGATAAATTGACTAGAGACAAGGATTGATAAGATTCAAGAAATTTTTAACAAGGGCCTAGAAGAAATAAAGAAGAGTCAATCAATAATGAACAATGCAATAACTGGGATTAAAAGCACTCTCGGGGTAACCAACAGTGGAATAACTGAGGCAGAAGAGAGGATAAGTGAGGTGGAAGATAGAATGGTAGAAATAAAAGTAGCAGAGAGAAAGAAAGAAAAAAGAATTAAAAGAAATAAAGACAACCTCAGAGATTTCTGGGACGATGTTAAACACCCCAACATTCGAATCATAGGAGTCCCAGAAGAAGAAGACAAAAAGAAAGGGCATGAGAAAATACTTGAAGAGATAATAGCCAAAAACTTTCCTAAAATGAAGAAGGAAATAATGAAGAAGAAGAAGCACCCAAGTTCAAGAAATACAGAGAGTCTCAAACAGGCTAAATCCAAGACTAAACACCCCAAGACATATATTAATCAAACTAACAAAAATTAACCACAAATAGAAAATCGTAAAAGCAGCAAGGGAAAAGCAACATATAACACACAAGGGGATCCTCATAAGATAATAGCTGACTTTCCAATAGAAACTCTTCAGGCCAGAAGGGAATTGCAGGATGTACTTAAAGTGATGAAAGAGAAAAACCTACAACCATGATTACTCTACCCATCAAGGCTCTCATTCAGATATGAAGGAGAAATCAAAAGCTTTACAGACAAGCAAAAGCTGAAAGAATTCAGGACCATCATACCAACGCTTCAACAAATGCTAAAGGATCTTTGCTAGATAGGAAACACAGAAAAAGGTTCATAAAAAAGAACCCAAAACAGTATAATAAATGGTAACAGGTTCATGCTTATCAATAATTGCCTTAAATGTAAATGGGTTGAATGCTTCTACCAAAAGACATAGACTGGCAGAATGTATACAAAAGCAAAACCCATATATATGCTGTCTACAAGAGACCTACCTCAAACTTAGGGACACATACAGATTGAGAGGGGCTGGAAAAATATATATCATGCAAATGAGGACCAAAAGAAAGCAGGAGTAGCAATACTCATATCAGATAAAATAGACTTTGAAATACAGAACATGATAAGAGACAAAGAAACACACTACATAATGATCAAAGGATCAATACAAGAAGAAGATAAAACAATTATAATATATATGCACCCAACATAGAAGCACCTCAATATATAAAGCAAATATTAACAAGGATGAAAAGGGAAATTAATTGTAACACAATAATAATGGGGGATTTTAACACCTCACTCACACTTGTAGATAGACCAACCAAACAGAAAATTAGCAAGGAAACACAGTCTTTAAATGATACAATGGAACAGTTAAACCTAATTGATATCTACAGGGCTTTTCACCCCGAAATAATGAATTTCAACTTTTTCTCAAGCGCACACAGAACATTCTCCAGGATAGATCACATTCTGGGCCATAAACCTAGCCTTGGTAAACTAAAAAAAAAAAAAAAAAAAGAAGAAGAAAGAAATAATTTCAAACATCATTTCTGATCACAACGCAGTAAGATTAGATGTCAACTACAAGAACAAAAATAAAAAAAAAGACACAAACATGAAGGCTAAACAACACACTTCTGTATAACCAGCAGACCAGAGAAGAAATTAAAAAGAAAAACAAATTAAAATATGCATAGAAACAAAAAATGAAAACACAACAACCCAAAACCTATGTGATTCAGTAAGAGCAGTGCTAAGATGGAGGTTCATAGCAATACAAGCCTACCTCAAGAAACAAGAGAAACATCAAATAAATAACCTAACTTTACCCTGAAAACAACTAGAAAAAGAACAGAAGAATCCTAAAGTTAACAGAAGGAAAGAAATCATAAAAAACAAAGCAGAAATAAATGAAAAAGAAATAATGGAGACTATAGCAAAGATCAACAAAACTAAAAACTGGTTCTTTGAGAAGAAAAATAAAATAGACAAACCGTTAGCCAGACTCACCAAGCAAAAAAGGGAGAAAATCAAATCAATAAAATTAGAAATTAAAATGGAGACAATACAACAGACAACACAAAAAATATGAAAGATTATAAGAGACTACTATAAACAATTATATGCCAATAAAATGTACAATCTGGAAGAAATGGACAAATTGTTAGAAAAGTGTAACCTTCCAAACTGAAACTTATAGTTCAGAAATAGGAAATCTTAACAGATCCATCACAAGCATGGGAATCAAAACTGCAATTTAAAAATCTTTCAATAAACAAAGACCAGGACCAGATGGCTTCACAGGTGAATTCTACCAAAAATTTACAGAAGACCTAACTCCCATCCATTGCCAACAAAGGTCCGGTTAGTCAAGGCTATGGTTTCTCCAGTGGTCATGTATGGATGTGAGAGTTGGACTGTGAAGAAGGCTGAGCACCAAAGAGTTGATGCTTTTGAACTGTGGAGTTGGAGAAGACTCCTGAGAGTCCCTTGGACTACAAGGAGATCCAGCCAGTCCATCCTAAAGGAGATCCGTCCTGGGTGTTCATTGGCAGGAATGATGCTAAAGCTGAAACTCCAATATTTTGGCCACCTCATGTGAAGAGTTGACTCGTTGGAAAAGACTCTGATGCTGGCAGGGATTGGGGGCAGGAGGAGAAGGGGACAACAGAGGATGAGATGGCTGGATGGCATCACTGACTCGATTGACATGAGTTTGAGTAAACTCCGTGAGTTGGTGATGGACAGGGAGGCCTGGCATGCCGTGATTCATGAGGTCACAAAGAATCGGACACGACTGAGTGACTGAACTGACTGACTGACTGAACACCTATCCTGGTGTGCTGCAGTCCATGGGATTGCAAAGAGTCAAACAGGGCTGAGCGACTTAACTGAACTGAACACCTATCCTACTCTGACTCTTCCAGAAAATTGCCATGGAAGGTAAATTCCAAACTCATTCTATGAAGCCAATATCACTTTGATACCAAAATCAAACAAAGAGGCCATTAGAAAAGAAAACCACAGACCAATATCTCTGATGAACATAGATGCAAAAACCCTCAACAAAATTCTAGCAAACAGAATCCAACAACATATTAAAAAAACTAACATCATGATCAAGTGGGCTTTATCCAAGGAATGCAAAGATTCTTCAAAATTCACAAATCAATCAGTTTGAAACACCATATTAACAAACTGAAAAATAAAAACCATATGATTATCTCAATAGATGCAGAGAAAGCCTTTGACAAAATCCAAGACCCATTTATGATAAACTCTCCAGAAAGCAGGCATAGAAAGAATATACCTCAACATAATAAAAGCCTAATATGACAAACCCACAGGAGACACTATCCTCAATGGCAAAAAACTAAAAGCATTTCTTCTAAAATCAGGAACACGACAAGGGTGTCCACTCTCACCACTATTACTCCATATAGTTTTTGAAGTCATAGCCACAGCATTCAGAGAAGGAAAGAAATTAAAGAAAGAAATCCAGATTGGAAAAGAAGTAAAACTCTCTCTGTTTGGAGATGACATGGTCTACATAGAAAACCCTAAAGACAACACCAGAAAAACACTAGAGCTATCAATAAATAAAGAAAAGTTGCATGATAAAAAAGTAATACTCAGAAATCCCTTGCATTCCTATACACCAACAATGAAAAAAAAAACAGAAGGAGAAATTCTGAAAATTTCTGGAATTAGGGAAACAATCCCATTCACAAAAAGAATAAAACATTTAGGAATAAATTTACCTAGAGAAACAAAAGGCCTATATTTAGAAAATTAAAAATCACTGATGAAAGAAATCAAAGATGACACAAATAGTTGGAGAAATATACCATGTTTGTGGATTGACAGAATGAATACAGTGAAAATGAATATACTACCCAAACCAATCTATACATTCAATGCAATATCTATCAAGCTACCAAAGGTATTTTTCACAGAACTAGAACAAATAATTTCACAATTTGTATGGAAACACAAAAAACTCAAATAGCCAAAGCAATCTTGAGAAAGAAGAATGGAACTGGAGGAATCAATCTTCCTAACTTCAGACTATATGACAAAGCTACAATCATCAAAAAAATATGGTACTATCACAGAGACAGAAATATAGATCAGTGGAACAAAATAGAAAGCCCAGAGATAAATCCAAGCACCAGTGGACACCTTATCTTTGACAAAGGAGGCAAAAATGTACATTGGAGAAAAGACAACCTCTTTAACAAGTGGTGCTGGGAAAACTGGTCAATCACCTGTAAAAGAATGAAACTAGAACACTTTCTAACACCATACACAAAAATAAACATAAAATGGGTTAAAGATAAAAATGAAAGACCAAAAACTATAAAATTTTTAGAGTAAAGCATACAGGACACTCTCTGACATAAACCACAGCAAGATCCTCTATAACCCACCTCCCAGAGTAATGGAAATAAAAATAAACAAATGGGAACTAATTAAACTTAAAAACTTTTGCACAATGAGGGCAACTATAAGCAAGGTGAAAAGGCAGCCTTCAGAATGGGAGAAAATAATAGCAAATGAAACAACTGACAAAGGATTAATCTCAAAATTATACAAGCAACTCATGTAGTTCAATATCAGAAAAACAAACAACCCAATTAAAAAGTGGACCAAAAAACTGAAGAGACATTTCTGCAAAGAAAGCATACAGATGACTAATAAAAACGTTAAAAGGTACTCAACATCACTCATTATCAGTTCAGTTAAGTTCACTTCAGTGGCTCAGTCATGTCAGACTCTTTGTGACCCCATGAACTGCAGCACACCAGTCCTCCCTAACCATCACCAACTCCCAGCATTCACTCAAACTCATGTCCATCGAGTCGGTGATGCCATCGAGCCATCTCATCCTCTGCCTTCCTCTTCTCCTTCTGCCCCAATCCCTCCCAGCATCAGAGTCTTTTCCAAAGATTCAACTCCGCATGAGGTGGCCAAAGTATTGGGGTTTCAGCTTTAGCATCAGTCTTTCCAATGAACACCCAGGTTTCATTGGGTAAAATTTTGGTTTCCTTCAGAATGGACTGGTTGGATCTCCTTCCAGTCCAAGGGACTTTCAAGACTCTTCTCCACAGTTCAAAAGCATCAATTCTTCGGCACTCAGCTTTCTTCATAGTTCAACTCTCACGTCCATACATGGAAAAACCATAGCCTTGACTAGATGGACCTTTGTTGGAAAGTAACGTCTCTGCTTTTTAATATGCTATCTAGGTTGGTCATAACTTTCCTTCCAAGGAGTAAGCATCTTTTAATTTCATGGCTGCAATCACCATCTGCAGTGATTTTGAAGCCCAAAAAAATAAAGTCTGACAATGTTTCCCCATCTATTTCCCATGAAGTGATGGGACTGGATGCCTTGATCTTTGTTTTCTGAATGTTGAGCTTTAAGCCAACTTTTTCACTCTCCTCTTTCACTTTCATCAAGAGGCTTTTTAGTCCCTCTTCACTTTCTGCCCTAAGGGTGGTGTCATCTGCACATCTGAGGTTATTGATATTTCTCCTTGCAATCTTCATTCCAGCTTGGGCTTCTTCCAGCCCAGCGTTTCTCATGATGTACTCTGCATAGAAGTTAAACAAGCAGGGTGACAATATACAGCCTTGACATACACGTTTTCCTGTTTGGAACCAGTCTGTTGTTCCATGTCCAGTTCTAACTATTGCTTCCTGACCTGCATATAGGTTTCTCAAGAGGCAGGTCAGGGGGTCTGGTATTCCCATCTCTTTCAGAATTTTCCATAGTTTATTGTGATCCACACAGTTAAAGGCTATGGCATAGTCAATAAAGTAGTAATAGATGTTTTTCTGGAACTCTCTTGCTTTTTCCATGATCCAGCAGATGTTGGCAATTTGATTTGTGGTGACTCTGCCTTTTCTAAAACCAGCTTGAACATCAGGAAGTTCATGGTTCATGTACTGCTGAAGCCAAGCTTGGAGAATTTTGAGCATTACTTTACTAGCATGTGAGATGAGTGCAATTGTCTGGTAGTCTGAGTATTCTTTGGCATTGCTTTTCTTTGGGATTGGAATGAAAACTGACCTTTTCCAGTCCTGTGGCCACTGCTGAGTTTTCCAAATTTGCTGACATATTGAGTGCAGCACTTTCGCAGCATCATCTTTCAGGGTTTGAAATAGCTCAATTGGAATTCCATCGCCTTCACTAACTTTGTTTGTAGTGATGCTTTCTAAGACCACTTGACTTCACATTCCAGGATATCTGGCTCTAGGTAAGTGATCACACCGTTGTAATTATCTGGGTCGTGAAGATCTTTTTTGCAGAGTTCTTCTGTATATTCTTGCCACCTCTTCTTAATATCTTCTGCTTCTGTTAGGTCCCTACCATATCTGTCCTTTATCGAGCCTATCTTTGCATGAAATGTTCCCTTGGTATCTCTAATTTTCTTGAAGAGATCTCTAGTCTTTCCCATTCTGTTGTTTTCCTCTATTTCTTTAATGAAAACTGACCTTTTCCAGTCCTGTGGCCACTGCTGAGTTTTCCAAATTTGCTGACATATTGAGTGCAGCACTTTCGCAGCATCATCTTTCAGGGTTTGAAATAGCTCAATTGGAATTCCATCGCCTTCACTAACTTTGTTTGTAGTGATGCTTTCTAAGACCACTTGACTTCACATTCCAGGATATCTGGCTCTAGGTAAGTGATCACACCGTTGTAATTATCTGGGTCGTGAAGATCTTTTTTGCAGAGTTCTTCTGTATATTCTTGCCACCTCTTCTTAATATCTTCTGCTTCTGTTAGGTCCCTACCATATCTGTCCTTTATCGAGCCTATCTTTGCATGAAATGTTCCCTTGGTATCTCTAATTTTCTTGAAGAGATCTCTAGTCTTTCCCATTCTGTTGTTTTCCTCTATTTCTTTGTATTGATCGCTGAGGAAAGCTTTCTTATCCCTCCTTGCTATTCTTTGGAACTCTGCATTCAGATGCTTATATCTTTCCTTTTCTCCTTTGCTTTTCACTTCTCTTCTTTTCACAGCTATTTGTAAGGCCTCACCCAGACAGCCATTTTGCTTTTTTGCATTTCTTTTCCATGGTGATGGTCTTGATCCCTGTCTCCTGTACCATGTCAAGAATCTCCATCCATAATTCATCAGGCACTCTGTCTATCAGGTCTAGTTCCTTAGATCTATTTTTCACTTCCACTGTATAANCCTCCCCAGACAGCCATTTTGCTTTTTTGCATTTCTTTTCCATGGTGATGGTCTTGATCCCTGTCTCCTGTACCATGTCAAGAATCTCCATCCATAATTCATCAGGCACTCTGTCTATCAGGTCTAGTTCCTTAGATCTATTTTTCACTTCCACTGTATAATTATAAGGGATTTGATTAGGTCCTACCTGAATGGTCTAGTGGTTTTCCCTACTTTCTCCAGTTTAAGTCTGAATTTGGCAATAAGGAGATCATGATATGAGCCACAGTCAGGTCCCGGTCTTGTTTTTGCTGACTCTATAGAGCTTCTCCATCTTTGGCTGCAAAGAATATAATCAATCTGATTTCGGTGTTGACCATCTGGTGATGTCCACGTGTAGAGTCTTCTCTTGTGTTGTTGGAAGAGGGTGTTTGCTATGACCAGTGCATTTTCTTGGCAAAACTCTATTAGTCTTTGCCCTGCTTCATTCCGCATTCCAAGGCCAAATTTGCCTGTTACTCCAGGTGTTTCTTGACTTCCTACTTTAGCATTCCAGTCCCCTATAATGAAAAGGACATCTTTTTTGGGTGTTAGTTCTAACAGATCGTGTAGGTCTTCATAAAACCGTTCCACTTCAGCTTCTTCAGCATTACTGGTTGGGGCATAGACTTGGATAACTGTGATATTGAATGGTTTGCCTTGGAGACGAACAGAGATCATTCTGTCATTTTTGAGATTGCATCCAAGTACTGCATTTCGGACTCTTTTGTTGACCATGATGGCTACTCCATTTCTTCTGAGGGATTCCTGCCCGCAGTAGTAGATATAATGGTCATCTGAGTTAAATTCACCCATTCCAGTCCATTTTAGTTCGCTGATTCCTAGAATGTCAATGTTCACTTGCCATCTCCTGTTTGACCACTTCCAATTTGCCTTGATATATGGACCTAACATTCCAGGTTCCTATGCAATATTGCTCTTTACAGCATTGGACCTTGCTTCTATCACCAGTCACATCCACAACTGGGTATTGTTTTTGCTTTGGCTCCATCCCTTCATTCTTTCTGGAGTTATTTCTCCACTGCTCTCCAGTAGCATATTGGGCACCTACCGACCTGGGAGTTCCTCTTTCAGTATCCTATCATTTTGCCTTTTCATACTGTTCATGGGGTTCTCAAGGCAAGAATACTGAAGTGGTTTGCCATTCCCTTCTCCAGTGGACCACATTCTGTCAGACCTCTCCACCGTGACCCACCCATCTTGGGTGGCTCCACATGGCATAGCTTGGTTTCATTGAGTTAGACAAGGCTGTGGTCCTAGTGTGATTAGATTGACTAGCTTTCTGTGATTATGGTTTCAGTGTGTCTGCCCTCTGATGCCCTCTTGCAACACCTACCATCTTACTTGGGTTTCTCTTACCTTGGACATGGGGTATCTCTTCATGGCTGCTCCACAATGAGGTACCATCTCACACCAGTGAGAATGGTTGCCATCAAAAAGTCTACAAACAATAAATGCTGGAGAGGATGTGGAGAAAAGGGAACCCTCTTACACTGTTGGAGGGAATACAAACTAGTACTGCCACTATGGAGAACAATGCAGAGATTCCTTAAAAAACTGGAAATAGAACTACAATATGACCCAGCAATCCCACAACTGGGCACACACACCAAGGGAACCCAAACTGAAAGGGACATGTACCCCAGTGTTCATTGCAGCACCATTCACAATAGCTGGGACATGGAAGCAACTTTGATGTCCATCGGCAGACGAATGGATAAGGAAGTATCGGCACATATACACAATGGACTATTACTCAGCTATTAAAAAAAACTCATTTGAGTCAGTTCTAATGAAATGATTGAAACTGGAGCCTATTATACAGAGTGAAGTAAGACAGAAAGAGAAACACCAATACAGTATATTAATGCATATATATGGAACTTAGACAGTAATGATGATCCTATGTACAAGGCAAGAAAAGAGTCACAGATATAAAGAACAGACTTTTGGACTATGTGGGTGCTGGCGAAGGTTAGATGATTTGAGAGAATAGCACTGAAACATATATATTACAATATATAAAAAGATGTCCAGTGCAAGCTTGATGCATGAAGCAGGGCACTCAAATCTGGTGCTCTGGGACCACCCAGAGTGATGAGGTAGGGAGGTAAGTGGGAGGGGGTTCAGATGGGGACACATATATACCCATGGCTGATTCATGTTGATGTATGGCCAAAACCACCACGATATTGTAAAGTAATTGTCCTCCAATTAAAATAAATTAATGTATTAAAAAATGTAAGAGTTTCAGTCTATAAATCAAGATCTTCACAACCCGGATAATCACGATGGTGTGATCAGTCATCTAGAGCCAGACATCTTGGAATGTGAAATCAAGTGGGTCTTAGAAAGCATCACTACGAACAAAGCTAGTGGAGGTGATGGAATTCCAGTTGAGCTGTTTCAAATCCTGAAAGATGATGCTGTGAAAGTGCTGCACTCAATATGTCAGCAAATTTGGAAAACTCAGCAGTGGCCACAGGACTGGAAAAGGTCAGTTTTCATTCCAATCCCAAAGAAAGGCAATGCCAAAGAATGCTCAAGAAAGCATAAAATCATAAAAATATTGATCAAATCTACCAGGAAATAATTTAAAATGTGAATTTATTTTTATCTACAGTGTCTTTTAAAGAAATTCTATTGCATTGGTACTTAAGGACAATATTCAATAGTAAATAGAAGACAACTTGTCCCATAAAATATAGATTGGTCTTAAGTATGTACCATGTACTACCCTCTTAAGCCCATTACTAAGAGCTACCAACATTCCCAGGTCAAGAAAGTGATATAATTGCTTAGAGCATATAATAGTCACATTCGAAAAAAGAGATCATTCTCTTTCCAAAAATCTAGATCTTCAACAGCTTCTTCTTATGGACAAAACCCCAAACATTAGGTTGTCAAGTAACTATTTAACATTATTTTAGGCCTGGCTCCAAATTTCCATCTGGTTTCCTGTTTTTTTCAAAATGTCCACACATGAATCTCTGTGATCTTTGGCTCTTTGAGCACTAGAGCCAGAGGCCCTTGCTCTGCCCTCCTGGGGCTACTGTAATTACTGTTTCCTTGTTAGGACCTCAAGTCCTGCAATTCCAAGTCATATCTATAGAGAAGTTACACCCACACACCCTTGAGTCTTTATCCTTGCAGTGAAAGGATGGTTTCATCAATCATAAATTGGCACTTGCCGTGGGTGCTTGCCATCTACCTCCACAAGAATTAAATCACACCCTCGGGCCAGCAGACTGGAACACCCTTAGCAGCCGCCACAAGTGAACCCTTCAATGAAGGATTCCTAAGGGAGGAAATGTGAAAACAAGGAGACATTCAAAGCAGGAAGCAAGAGACACAGACAGACGTCAGGGGATGAGACAGAGGAAGAGACAAGTGTGCAGGGACAGAAACTTCAAGCAGAACCTGACAGCTGAAGAAGGCAAGGACTCGGCAGAAAATGTCACCTGGAACAAAGTTTTCATCTAGCTTTTGCTGAAGGACATTTTAGTCTTCTCTATCACCATTTTGACATAACCCCAACCCTACTTTCTATAAATTTAATTTTGTATAGAAAATAAGTATGGATTCCAAATCAGAAGGTGTTTCTCCATCTGAAAAAAAGATGATTTCTGTCCTTGAAATATGTTCTGCTTGGTCTAATCAAAGACTGAATAAAATCTTTTGAGAGGAAACCACAGTAACAGACCTTTTTTTCTTTTTTCTTTTTTCTTTACAAAAGAGAATTCATTCCGTCAGTCCTGATTCATTAAAACAGATTGGAATTGTGTCTACTTCATCTCTGTTGACCTTCATCTTTGAATGAAGCTTTCTGAGCTCTAATAATAAACTTCTCCTGAGATTTTTTGGCATCAGTTGTGTTTTCCAAGAATTAATTTTTTAAAAAGGATGCTTTCAGACAATCATAAACAGATATTGAGAGAATTCTATTTCCTGTTTTTAAGGGTATTTTATACAATGGAGCAAGAATTGGAGAAATCCAAAATTTAGAATGAATCCCCATTTCTACAACTTCTTAGTTATTTGACCCTAGAAAGTCACTTAAGCTTTCTGAGTCTCAGCTTCTTCCTCTGGGGGATGAAAACAATGATACTTGCCAAAAAATAAATAACATAAAAATGGCTAGAAAATCGCAGATGACACTTTATTCCCAAAGATAATTATAAAACTTACTTTTAACATTAGCAAGTTTGAATCTTCCTATTTGGAAGAAACCCAACAGTGAAACTGACCATAAGGTGTACACGACAAAGCAACTTTAGAATATAATATATGTGTATTGTTAAGTGCATTTGTGAGGGTTAGAAATCGGGTGTACCTCCTATCAGTGGCCTCACCAGATGCTAAACAGGATATGAGCTTATTTCTTTTTATCTTAACCCCAGTCCCTAGGTGCATTTGTCAAAAGTCTGCGTGGCTTGCCAACATACCTGGCAGCTGTTCTGGGAGTCTCTGAGGTCACTGCCTTGCACATGCTCCAGGCCAGCCCTTAGGTTTCCTCCCAGGCCCTCCTCCATGGACTGCTGTTAACTATGGAGGAGCCCTCTTTGGCTCCACGGAGGAGATGGAAACACTGCCTCAGTTATACCTCTGGCCAACTGAGGGATGTGAGAATTGTGATGGTAATCAACTCTCTTCTTGAGCTGGGGTTTAAAAAAAAGAAAAGGAAGCTCAGCCTGGAAGGCAGCAGATTACTGCTGTGAGGAGTAGTCGAGACAAGTATCCAAAAACATCCCTCAGGACCTTCCAGGCCCCAGTGGAGTCACGCGTGGTGAGGGACCCTCCACCCGTAACCACAGGACCCTTCAAGCCTCAGAAGTGAGATGGGACCCCAGTGCACCACTCCTGTGCTCACATCCCCATGGGCCTTTATGCCCAGGCTGGCTGGGAGAAAATTTATTGCACTTTTGGTAATCTTTGCCCTACAGTGTAGTTTTCTGACCCCTGCATCTGGGACCAGAGCTCACAATCCACTTCTCAAAGTTCGGGTTAGTTCATCTTAAATAACACCAGCTGTCCAGTCCACATAATGTTATGCAAACTCCCTTCTAACACACAGTTTGAAGAGGCAAACAGAAGACCAGAACTGACTATCCCACACACCACCCTGCATAATCTGAACCCTGATTTCCAGTGAGCAAGTTCATAGATAAAATGAGGGGTGAAGGAATGCCTGAAGCAGGAGTTGGCAAACTAGGCTCATTGGCAAAACTTGGCCAGCTGCTTAGTGTGTTTTTGTTTTTAATTGAACTATAGTTGATTTACAATGTTGTGTTAGTTTTAAGTGTACAGCAAAGAGATTCAGACATATATGTGTATAAATGTATGCATATATATGTATATATATATATTCTTTTTTATATTCTTTCCATTGTAGGTTATTACAAAATATTGAACTTAGTTCCCTATGCTATACAGTAGATCTTTGTAGATGATTTTATATATAGTAATAGTGTGGAAAATTTTTAAAGAGATAGAAATACCAGACCACCTTAGCTGTTTCCTGAGAAACCTATCTGCAGGTCAAGAAGGAAAAGTTAGAACTGGTTCTAACTGTTTGGAACACAGACTGCTTCCAAATTAGGAAAGGAGTACATCAAGGCTGTATATTGTCACCTCCTTATTTAATATCTATGCAGAGTACATCATGTGAAATGCCAGGCTGGGTAAAGCACAAGCTGGGATTAAGATTGCCAGGAGAAATATCAATAAACTCAGATATGCAGATGGCACCACCCTTATGGCAAAAAGCAAAGAGGAACTAAAGAACCTCTTGATGAAGGTGAAAGAAGAGAGTGAAAAACCTGGCTTAAAACTCAATATTCAAAAAACTAAGATCAAGGCATCCAGTCCTATCACATCATGGCAAATAGATGGGAAAACAATGGAAACAGTGACAGATCTTATTTTGGGGGGCTCCCAAATCACTGCAGATGGTTACTGCAGCCATGAAATTAAAAGATGCTTGCTCCTTAGAAGAAAAGCTATGACAAACCTAGACAGCATATTAAAAAGCAATGAGGTTACTTTGCCAACAAATGTCTATATAGTCAAGCTATGTTTTTTCCAGTAGTCATGTATGAATGTGAGAGTTGGATCATAAAAAAGGCTGAGCACTAAAGAACTGATGTTTTTGAAATGTGGTGTTGAGAGTCCCTTGGACAGCAAGGAGATCCAAGCAGTCCAACCTAAAGGAAATTAACCCTGAATATTCACTGGAAGGACTGATGCTGTAGCTGAAGCTCTAATATTTTGGCCACCTGATGCAAAGAACTCTGAGTCATTGGAAAAGACCCTGATGCTGGGAAAGTTTGAAGGTAGGAGAAAAAGGGGGGGTGACAGGGATGAGATGGTTGGATGGCATCACCAATTCAATGGCTATGAATTTGAGCAAACTCTGAGAGAGAGTAAAGGACTGGGAAGCCTAGTGTTGCAGACCATGGGGTCACAGAAGAGTCGAACAGGGCTGAGCAACTGAACAACAAAATTGTGCACCTGTTAATCCCAAATTCCTAATTGATCCCCTTCCCACTTTCCCCTTTGTTTTCTATGTCTGTGAATCTGGTTTTGTTTTGTAAATAAGTTAATTTGTATCTGTTTTTAGATTCTACTTACAAGGGATATTATCATTCTCTCTCTGACTTGCTCCACTTGGCATGATAATATCTAGGTCCATCCATTTGCTACAAATAGCATTACTTCATTATTTTCTATGACTAAGTAATAGCCCATTATGTATATATATGTCACCTCCTTATTTAATAACACAACCTTATTCATTCCCCTGTTGATGGGCATTTAGGTTGTTGCCATGATTTGGCTATTGTGAATAGTGCTATTGTGAACATTGGGGTGCATGTATCTTTTCAAATTAATTTTCATCTTTTCTGGATATATGCCTATGAGTGGGATTGCTGGATCATATGGTAGCTCTAGTTTTAGTTCTCTAAGGAACCTCCATATTGTTCTGCAGGCTTTCTCTGGTGGCACAGTGGTAAAGAACTCACCTGCCAATGCAAGAGAGTTGGGTCAATCCCTGGGTCGGGAAGATCCCTGGAGAAGGAAATGACTACCCACTCCAGTATTCTTGCCTGGGGAATCCCATGGACAGAAACACCTGAAGGCCTACAGTCCATAAGATCACAAGAGTCAGACAAGACTTAGTGACCAAACAAAATACTGTTCTCTATAGTGTCTGCACCCCAGTTTACATTTCTGCCAACTGTGTAGGAGGGCTCCCTTTTCTCTGCACCCTCACCAGCATTTATTATTTGTAGACTTTAAGGGGATGGCCATCATTGCCAGCTGCTCGTTCTATAGGTTTTACAGAAACACAGCCATGCCCACCGTTTACTGGTTGCCTGTGGCTGCTTTTGTGCTTCAGTGGCAGAGTCAAGTAGTTGCAACAGAGAGCTTATAGCCTGCAAAGCTTTAAGATATTTACTGTTTGGCCCTTTGAAGAAACGTTTGCCAACACTCTATCTAAAGTTAGGAAATGTGGCCTAAGCTTAGAAGCTGGAAAGCTAGCTCTGTGGTGAAAAAACCAAGGCAACTAAATTAAACCTACCTTGAAGAACCTTAGACTCTGATAAAAAGATACATAAGGAAACCATCAAGTTAAAGGAAGGTGGAGGAGGAAACTGACCCAGAAGCTCCCCGTTGAAGCTCACCACCTGCTCAGGAATGACCAGTGGAGCATCAGGACGATGCCACCTGTCCTGCCATATTCACTGTCCTCTCCTGCCCTGCTCAGTGGGATAAATACAGGGCTTTTTCCAAAGCCATTGACTCTGCTCCAGCTCAAGGCTGGGATAATCTGGGGCAAAGTAGTGTTCTAGGTTCCAGAGTGCTTCTCAGACACATGGTGCTTGTCCACAGCTGCCTGACTATGACCCCAGTCCAGAGTGGCCATGGACAGCAGATATGTACACTCCTCTCTCCAATGACAAAACAGAGCCCAGGGCATCCACTCCAAGGTGAGAGCTCAGCAGGCCAAGAGCTGGTGTGCACAGAATGGGCACACTCAAAGGTTCCTTCGTCTGTTTTCAGAAACACTTTGACTCATATTTTGACACTTCCCTCTGCCTTTCCCCTTTCCCCCTGATCTGCATCTACCAGATCATCCAGTACTTATGAACAAGAAGTGGGGTCAAGGGATTGCAAAGGACTGAGGTCCACAACTATTAGTTCCCACAGTTAGCTGCTGAGTCAACTCCTTTCTATCTGCAAATGCCCTACAGAACCAGTATCAACTTCTGCTATTTTCCTCAACTCTCAGGCACAAAGGGCTCATCTTTCCCCACCATGCTGGAGAACTAGAAACTTTACCAGACTAGCTGGTGTCTGAAAACTCCAGAGGGGTCAGCCAGGACGGGGATCCCCAAGTTCCCTTGCCTTCCAGAGCCCACTCACCTTTTGGGGTCTGCTCCTGCACATACACCGCTAGGAAGAAGGGAAGAAGACCACCCCTCACAAGTGACCTCTTGCTCTCTCCTAGCCCTAGATTCCCTCCCTCTAATCAAAGGAACATTGTTTTTCTCTAAGACTTTGGGGCAGAAAAACATCATATTTTTCTCAAGTTTACTGTTTGCTCCTCTTTATCCATTACTCAGAGGGCCTGAGCTGTTTAGCTTAAAAACCAGAAGTAGCATCTCCTCTGCTGTCTTTTTCCCAAAAATCTTTTCCCTAAAGCAGTAAATCCAGAAAAGCTTCTTGCTTTGAACTGGGGATAGAGAAACCAAAGGGAACTGCCAGGTGATATTGTTTAAAATTTGGTTAATATTTCAAAACCATAATCCCACTGAAACCAATTATTCAAGTTATCTGTCTCTTAGCAGTGAAATACACCAAAGATCACAGTGCAGACAGCCAGTATGTATTATGGTACACATTGCTCATTTTACACACACCCCCAACACACAAACAAAAATATAGCTAAAATGCAATAGCACAAGGGAACATGTTTGCAATACACATAAGAGATCAAAGTTTTTACTTGTCTAGATCAAGAGAGATACATAGTAAGATACATGTAAAAAACTGATGTATACAAGGACATATCAAGATTTGTTATAAAGCAGTGAAAAATATTAAGGGCTTTCCTGGTGGCTCAGATGGTAAAGAATCTGCGTGCAGTTCTGGAGACCTGGATTTGATTCCTGAGTCAGGAAGGTCCTCTGGAGAAGGGATTGGCTACCCATTCCAGTATTTTTGCCTGGAGAATTCTATGGACAGAAGAGCCTGGTGGCCTATAGCCCATGAGATCACAGAGAATCAAACATGACTGAGCAATTAACATTATTTATTCATTTATTTATTTCTTGCAAAAGATGTAGTGCAAGAATATAAATGTATGAATAATATTAACAAAAATAAAGATAAATCCCCTAGGGATATTAAGAGGCATACAACCTCCCAGGCCCCATACTCATGTACTAACACAGGATTTTGAAGGTGAAGCTTGAAAATCTGCATTTTCAGTTAAGCTCCCCTGAATATTTCTAGAGCCTACTAAGGTTTGAGTCACACCAGTATTGAGGATATTATACTTGCTCAGAGTCTAAATTAATTCTACTCAGGAAGATAAACTTTAAATTCTCTAAAGTAGGAACCAATATACTGGTGACTTAAAAAAAAAAAAAAAAAGGACAGTGTGAGAGTAGTGAATTAAGTTTTATTTGGGGTAAAATGAGGATTATCACCAGAAATAGCCTCTTAGGTAGCTCTGAGAAAATACTCCAAAGAGATAGGGGGAAGGTGATACTAATCAATATCAATATCAATTAACATGTGATATTAATGAAGGGGGAATACATGCAATCAACACACATTTTGGCAGAGCCTTGCTGCTAGTCAGGAGGAACAGATGTTAACCTTAATGATTTTAGTGCTTTTATAGATATGAGGAGATATAGAAGTGGGCTCATAAAGTTTTCTCCTAAAAATATCTGTCTATCGGAAGGCCTGTCCTGCCAGTTTTTCTCAGAGCACAGAGGTCCTCACTTCTGATCTCCACCCTGGACTCCTTTCAGGGCTCTTGAAGGCTGGCAGCTACAGTGGTTTATGCCTTAGTCATTGTAGAGGCAGAAGGCAAGTGCCAGTTTGTAGGTGGCACTACTTTCAGAAAGCAGACACCACTATATCAACAATAACGACACCACAACAAACAACAACCACATCTGGAGATGAAGTCCTAGTGAGGGGACATTCCCTTCTTTATTCCTTATCTTGCATTCAAGATTCCACATATTTTCCAATAGCAACTGCTCTCTATCTGCTTACATCACAATTTTCCCTAAATCTTATTTCTAAATAAAAGTTTCAATTACTATTCAAACAATCGCCCCTGCATCCTGCATGGTTTTTAGGTTTGGGGGCTTGTATACACTACCTTTATTACATTACAGAATTCCACTGATAGTCCAGAAGCTCTCTGAGAGCATCATTGCTGCCTAAATGAACATATAACATAAAACTCAAGTATGTGCTCAGTGAGCCCTATTACTTGGTGCTACCTAAATGCACTCAGAGTGAGTAACCCAATGATGGGATTCCTAGGATAAATGTGGGTCAGTACAGCCTCAATGAAATTGCCTGGAAACATACTTCTTTAAAGTGGCCTACTTTGTGGCAAATAAATTGCATTTGTATTTATTATACAAATGTAAGCAAAAGAGACTATAAAGGAAAAGAAAATAAGAAACTGGCCTACCATCACAAAATGATGCTATTTAGAACATTGCCATCATCTTTTGGCAGAACTATCTTGTTGGCTTCACTTTGGAGCAGATTGCTTTGATTTTTCCCGCATTCCAAAATTTGGGTGCCAGGCTCTAGAACTAGCACATTAATGCCAATGTTTGTTAACTGACCAGAAAACAAAAATAAAAGTCACATTCTAGTAAACTATGCCTGTGTTTTTAGAACAGTTCTTGCCTCCAACCCCTAATTGGAGAGACTTTATGATGGTCCATAGGAAAATTCTGTAATGGGTGATACTAGAATATGCAAGTACTCTATCTAGCATCTTTCCTCACCTGCTTTTCATCTAATAATATTGATTCCTTTTACATGCTTCAGTCAGTTCAGTCGCTCAGTCGTGTCCGACTCTTTGCGACCCCATGAATCGCAGCACGCCAGGCCTCCCTGTTTACATGCTTAATAACACTTTAAAAATTTCTCTATTGTTGCACAGGTTATGTGGTGTCAAAATCATCTGTTTAGTCGTCTGTCTCAGCTCTTTAATCATAAGCGACTTGAGAAAGCCATTTCTCAGGTTGTCACCAGTTCAGTTCAGTTCAGTTGCTTAGTCGTGTCCAACTCATCACCAGCAACAAATACTGCCAATAAATGCTAAGAAAGTGGGTAATTCCACTGCAAAGGAATAATAAAACCAGGCTTACATATGCAATGGAACAAACCATCTTACTCAGTGTATAAAATGGACAATAGCATATGTTAATACCTATCGGACATAAAATTCAGTTAACACTTTAGGGCAAGATCTACACAGTGTGAGCATTCATTAAACACTACCTGTTGATTTGCTTTTTCCATCTGCACATGAACGAGTTCTGTGTAAAGTCTTTTAGAGGTAACCCTGATGAGAGCCTAGGTGGTGCCAATATTAGTCTTTCTTTTCTCACCATAAAGATCCTCTCTCATGGATAGTAACAGCAAGAAATGCAGATTAGGCCCAGAGACTATTTTCAGCTGGTCTACTGAAAATAGGGGAGGAAAAATAGGGATGGTTTACAAGCACACACCACATCAATCAGCTTAATTCACTTGACATTCCACATGCCTGTCCCTCCCCAAATCATTTTTCCATCCCACTACTACTATCCAGTATCCCTACCACTTCCTCTGAACTTCCATTAGCCTGAAGGCATTGTCTTCTGCAAATGAATACCTTCTATATGACTTGCACAGATCCCAATCCCTCAAGACCTATATACACAATTTTACATCCAGTCCACACCTAGCCAACTTCTCTCTTGCATAAATGGAGCACAGTAGACAGGTCGTCTTTCAAGTAAGTGATTGTTATCTCATTATGTCTAAAATTTCTTATGAAGTAGTGGCAAAGAAATCGCCTGTCCATGCAGGAGACATAAGATTGTTAGGACCCAAACAGGTGCCATAACAGGCTTCAGGGGGCCAAGGCAGGCCAAAATCTCCCTTGCGGAGGAGCTAAGTCATTGCCAGGAAGAAAGGGCTAGTTTCAGCCTATCAGGAAGAAGGTGGAAATCCTCTAAGAAAGTCCGCGTGCGTGAAAATTTAGCCAATTAGTAGATACCATAAAACCCTTGCAACCAATCCACCCTTACCAACTCCCTGTCTTTGTCTTAACTCTATAAATACTGGTGTAATTCAGGGCTCAGGGCTCTTGTCAAGACTCCACTGCACTGGATGAGATGGGAGCCCTAGCTCAAGCTAGCAATAAAACCCCTTTTTGATTTTGCATTGCTGTGGATGTCTTATTCTCTCAGTTTTGGGGACTCGGACTTCGGGCACAACAAAGATACTCGGGTTTGATCCCTGGATCCCCTGGAAGAAGGCATGGCAATCCACTCCAGTATTTTTGCTTGGAGAATCCCATGCACAGAGGAGCCTGGTGGGCTATAGATCACAAGGTCGCAAAGAGTCAGACATGACTGAAGAGAATTAGCAGCAGCAGCATAAGCAGCAACTAGTTAAAGTTGATGACACATAGAAAGTAGTTCACTTCTGGTATTTGGAGATTCCAAATAAAGCATAATTATTTTAAAAATTAGCATAAATCTTTAGCAAATTCTAAGTATTCTTGAAAGGGATTAGTACTTGTTATTTAAGAATTTTTTTAGAAATTCTTTTAATCTCATTATTCCTGCCCTATATTCATAGGACTAAGACCTCTTCTTTAATAGACTGTAGAAGAGCTAGCATCACCAGAAGAGATGGGGTATGTTTATCACTCAATGATAAATTAAATTAAATTCTCTTCTTGGGGCAATGATAGGTGCAAAACATATCATCCAGTATTTACTGATAGTAATCTTGAGTGGTAAGAACATGTGTGCCTGTCTTATTTCCCTTTATGTTCCACTTCATTCAAACTTTTTTTTTTTTTTTTGCTTTTCAAACTTCTTCTTCTTTTTTTTAATCATTATGGGGTAAATCAAAGATCCCTTCTGTCAACCTACTGTGCTCTTCTGTGACACGTAATAACTTTCTTCCTTCAGCTTTACAGAAACTCCTTTAGGAACCTCCTCCTTTCTGTTCCTGCCACTCATCTGAGAGAGGTTCTCCAGGCCAGTCCTGGAAAATTCCAGGACAAGGGGGCCACTTGCAGAAGCCAGGTGCCTGAGGAGGTGAGCAGAGCTGGAAGCCAGGGGCACTGAAAGCACCTTGTTTATTTACCTGGTGTTTTCTCCCTAACATGAGTGTGCTTACCTGAAAAGATGCTCTTGCCAAGGAAGGGGAAATAATTGTCACAAACTGGAAATGTCTGTTATCAAAAGTAATTATAGCATTAGGAGATAAGTGTTAGAAGCAGTAAAAATCAGAAAGAATGGCATGGCAACCTTCAATAGCAAAACACTTACTTATTGCAAAAGTAATCTAAGTGTACCTTGTGTCATGGAAGCAACTGACTCCAGAATCTCCAGGCTCCTCAGAACTAACAATGAGTTATGGTGATACCTCTTATGCAACTAAACAGAATAAAATAGTTTATCTGACAGTTTATCAAACCCTATCTGTATAACCTAATTTAAATACAATTTATCATTATCTCCTGAATAAAATGTATAAAGCAATTAGATATCTTAACAACAAATTTATGTAATACTGATAGTTTCCCAGCAGCATTGTATAAATACTGCTGGCGGAAGTTTACTTTTTCAATTTATGGAAACAGTCATAGCAAAAATTTTACCACACGTCTAAACAGGAAAGACTTTATTTAAGACTATTGCAATAAGAGAGAGATTAAAACTCGATCTAAACTCAGCGGTAAACCATGGGCTGGAGTTTTTGCCTTATGTTCTAAAATCTTTATGTCAGGAGGCAGTTATATAACTTGGGGCAAAGCACCTAAGGAATTTAGCTCCTACCCTCCCAAGGGCACTGGAAGGTAAGTGATATCATATGCCAACAATACAGCACCATCTTCCTTGTGATTACACTTCAAAGGGATGGCTCCTGGGTCCTTGAGAAAGACGTTCCTGGAGTGTAATTCAGGAAAGAAGTCAGGGAAGGATTTATGTACATTTCAAAGGGTCAGAGAAAGATTTTGCAATTACAAATTTTCAGAAGTAAATGTTCTGAGAAAAGGGAAGTCAGGGGCATAGAGTTGAGCCACCTAAGTCACAGCATTTACAGGGTTTCTTTGACTCTCACTATTCAAAGGGGACAACTCTTGCATTATTTAAAAGAAGGGTCATTAGAGCAATGCCACCCCTATAGCTATGTCTCCTCTTAAAAGTTTTAAGGTCATTGACAATGAAATCCCATTTGGAATGCACTGTCTTCAAATTCATTAAAAAGAAGCATGTCTGTTTTTTAAAAGAACTACTTAATCTCCAAAAATATGCAAAAATCTTTCAATAGCCTTTGTATGATTTTAAAATGCTCCTACAATGATGATGCTGTTGAGTACTAAAAAGGATTTAATTGTGTTAAATAACTTGGAATAAACTAAATGAATTTTATTTGAATATGTGTTTATTCAGTGGTTCAGGGCATTCCTAAAAAAATGAAATAAAAATTCAGTTTGGGTGGTTGAAACTTCTTATTTTCTCTTTCTTCAGGTTATAATTACCTCTCAAATATTTCAAGTTCCTATTATGGCAAAGAATAATATTTCATGATCTAATAGATTAAAAAATGATTAAAGCTAATCCTTGCTCATAACTCACACTAATATAACAGATTATGCAAGTCACCAAGTCACTCTAATACAAGGCAGATTGAAATTGGAGCCATAAAATAGTATGAACTGCTGTGGCATTACCAAAACAGGAAAAATAAAATATTTTAATTTTTTAAATTAATTTATTTTAATTGGATACTAATTACTTTACAACATTGTGGAGGTTTTTGCCAAACATTGACATGAATCAGCCACAGTGTACATGTGTCCCTGATCCCAAACCCCCCTCCCACCTCCCTCCCCATCCCATCCCTCTAGGTTGTCCCAGTACACCGGCTTTGAGTACCCTGTTTCATGCATCGAACTTGGACTGGTCATCCACTTCACATGTGGTAATATACATGATTCAATGCTTTTCTGTCAAATCATCCCACCCTCTCCTTCTCCCACAGAGTCCAAAAGTCTGTTCTTTATATCTGTGTCTCTTTTGCTGTCTGCATACAGGGTCACCATTACCATCTTTCTAAATTCCATATATATGCATTAATATACTGTATTGGTGTTTTTCTTTCTGACTTACTTCATTCTGTATGATAGGCTCCAGTTTCACCCACCTCATTAGAACTGATTCAAATGCATTCCTTATAATAGCTGAGTAGTAGTCCATTGTGTATATGTACCAGAGCTTTCTTATCCATTTGTCTGCCGATGGACATCTAGGTTGCTTTCATGTCCTAGCTATTGTAAACAGTGCCACAGTGAACATTGGGGTACACGTGTCTCTTTCAATTCTAGTTTCTTTGATGTGTATGCTCAGCAGTGGGATTGCTGGGTCCTATGGCAGTTCTATTTCCAGTTTTTTAAGGAATCGCCACACTATTTTCCATAGTGGCTGTACTAGTTTGCATTCCCACTAACAGTGTAAGTTCAGTTCAGTTCAGTTGCTTAGTAGTGTCTGACGCTTTGCAACCCCATGAACCACAGCACTCCAGGCTTCCCTATCTATCACCAACTGCCAGAGCCTACCCAAACTCATGTCCATTGAGTCGGTGTAGCCATCCAACCATCTCATCCTCTGTTGTCCCCTTCTCCTTCTGCCCTCAATCTTTCCCAGCATCAGGGTCTTTTCAAATGAGTCAGCTCTTCACATCAGATGGCCAAAGTTTTGGAGTTTCAGCTTCAACATCAGTCCTTCCCAGGAACACCCAGGACTGATCTCCTTTAGGATGGACTGGTTGGATCTCCTTGCAGTCCAAGGGACTCAAGAGTCTTCTCCAACACCACAGTTCAAAAGCATTAATTCTTCAGCACTCAGCTTTCTTTATAGTCCAACTCTCACATCCATGCACGACTACTGGAAAAACCATAGCCTTGACTAGATGGACCTTTGTTGGCAAAGTAAGGTCTCTGCTTGTTAATATGCTGTCTAGGTTGGTCATAACTTCCTTCCAAGGAGTAAGCGTCTTTTAATTTCATGGCTGCAGTCATCATCTGCAGTGATTTTGGAGTCCCCCAAAATAAAGTCAGCCACGGTTTCCCCATCCATTTGCCATGAAGTGATGGGACCAGAAGCCTTGATCTTAGTTTTCTGAATGTTGAGCTTTAAGCCAACTTTTTCACTCTCCTCTTTCACTTTCATCAAGAGGCTTTTTAGTTCTTCTTCAATTTCTGCCATAAGGATGGTGCCATCTGCATATCTTAGGTTATTGATATTTCTCCGGGCAATCTTGATTCCAGCTTGTGCTTCTTCCAGCCCAGCATTTCTCGTGATGTACTCTGCATATAAGTTAAATAAGCAAGGTGACAATATGCAGTAAGAGGGTTTCCTTTTCTCTACATCCTCTCCAGCATTTATTGTTTGTAGACCTTTTGTAGCATCCATTCTGACTAGTATGAGATGGTACCTCACTGTGTTTTTGATTTGCATTTCTCTGATAATGAGTGATGTTGAGCATCTTTTCACGTGTTTGTTATCCATCTGTATGTCTTCTTTGGAGAAATGCCTATTTAGCTCTTTGTCCCATTTTTTTGATTGGGTCATTTATTTTTCTGATACTGAGCTACATGAGCTGCTTGTATATTTTTGAAATTAGTTCTTAGTCATTTGCTTCATTTGCTATTATTTTCTCCCATTCTGAAGGCTGTCTTTTCACCATGCTTATAGCTTCCTCAGCTGTGCAAAAACTTTTACATTTAATTGGGTTCCATTTGCTTATTTTGCTTTTATTTCCGTTAGTCTGGGAGGTGGGTCATAGAGGATCTTGCTGTGATTTATGTCAGAGAGTGTACTGCCTGTTTTCCTCTAAGAGTTGTATAGTTTCTGGTCTTACATTTAGATCTTTAATCCATTTTGAGTTTATTTTTGTTAATAGTGTTAGAAAGTGTTCTAGTTTCATTCTTTTACAGGTGGTTGACTAGTTTTCCCAGCACCACTTGTTAAAGAGATTGTCTTTCCTGCTTCTTTTGTCAAATATAAGATGTCTGTAGGTGCATAGATTTATCTCTGGGCTTTCTATTTTTTTACATTGATCTATATTTTTGCTTTTGTGCTAGTACCATGTGTCTTGATGGCTGTAGCTTTGTCATATAGCCTGAAGTCAGGAAGGCTGATTTTTCTAGTTCCACACTTCTTTCTCAAGATTACTTTGGCTATTCGAGGTTTTTTGTATTTCCATACAAATTGTGAAATTATTTGTTCTAGTTCTGTGAAAAATACTGTTGGTAGCTTGATAGGGATTGCATTGAATCTGTAGATTGCTTTGGGAAGTATACTTTCACTATATTGATTCTTCCAGTCCATGAACATGGTATATTTCACCATCTATTTGTGTCATCTTTGATTTCTTTCAGCAGTGCTTTATAGTTTTCTATATATAAATCTTTTATTTCTTTAGGTAGATTTATTCCTAAATTTTTTTTTCATCACAATGGTGAATGGGATTGTTTCTTTAATTTAATTTCTCTTTCTGCTTTCTCATTGTTAGTGTATAGAAATGCAAGGGATTTCTGTGTATTAATTTTACATCCTGCAACTTTACTTTATTCATTGATTAGCTCGAGTAATTTTCTGGTGGTGTCTCTAGGGTTTTCTATGTAGATGATCATGTCATCTGCAAACAATGAGACTTTTACTTCTTCTTTTCCAATCTGGATTCCTTCTGTTTCTTTTTCTTCTCTCATTTCTGTATCTAAAACTTCCAAAACTATGTTGAATAGTCATGGTAAGAGTGGGCACCCTAGTTTTGTTCCTGACTTTAGGGTAAATGCTTTTAATGAAAAAATAAAATCTTATTAAGTAAATCTCTTTTAGTTCACAAGTACCTTAGTTAAGCATTAGAAGGCTCAAAGTAATGTAAACTCCCTCAATTTCTTGCAACAAAAGAGATGAAATATTATCAAATGTAAATGTATTTCATGGAACCCAAGTTCAACCTTCTGGAGAAAATAGATCCAGAAACAGGATAATAAAAACACCAAAAGTTAAATTAAAATAATAATAAGAATAAGAATACCAAAACTACTCTCTTGTATCTCTTTGGATTAGCATGGTCTCTTATCCCTGTTTCTCTCCTTTTATTTTTCTTTTTCTGCAGAATTGATGTCTCTCCTTTGACATACACCAGACATGGCTGAGCCAGATCCTAGTTTGCATCACTTCTTAATTTCAAAGCTAATAAAAATAACCCATCTGTCAGAGACCCAAATCCAAATACCCTAAAGAGTGTGTCTAAGGACTCAGCTTGGGCCAGGAGTCTGTTCTAGTCAGCAGATAGCCAGAGATTAGGAATACTGAGGTACAATTTAGTTTACCCAACCAGAGAGTACTTCTAGATGAGGTGAACATGACTTAGGGCATTAAATATGCCCCAAATATGCCTAAGACAGCAAGAGAGATGTCAGACCAAGAAGTCGATACTACCTTCATCAATAGACATATTCTATGGAGTTGTCTCTTAGCAGGGATCAAGTTCTACAGTTGCCACACATTGAACAACCTCTTATGGACAAAATTATCTTGAAAATATCTTTAAAAGCCCTAAATCCTTCCATGCATGTGTTTTCTTATATATAGCCCCCTCATATCCTATAGAATGCTTTGTTCACAAATAGCAAATATCCTTGACTCAATCAGCTTAAACAACAAGGATGCAAACTTGTCATCTCCCAAACAAGTGATCAATGGTTTGTTCATTGTCATTATGGCACCAAAGTGCTTCTTGTCTTTCCCTTCTGCCATCCTTAGCGGGTCTGTCTTTCCCAGGCTAGCACCCCTCAGGCCACAGCGGACCAGGGAATTAATCCATCTAGGAAGAGACACAAAGTTTCTTCCTCATTTGTCTAATCTAAGGAGTGATGTAAATTCCTTCCCAAAGCCCCCTACTCTCAGTAGACCTCTCCCAAGTCTCGGTAGACATGGGACAGAACTCACCCCAAACTAACCTCTAAAAGAGGTGTCAGATCACTGGACCAAGTTTATAGCAATCAAAATTTATTCAGGAGTGACTCTGGGCAAAGCTGGACACATACAGAATCAGGGTTCTCGCAACCTGAAAGAGGTAGGAAATGAACCAAACTTGTAAGACTCCTGGCTCTTGGCATGTTTATTTTAAGTCTAATTAATCAAAAAAGAAAACAGTGAAAAGAAACCTTAAACTTCACCACATCCAGTGAATTCCAAGGTAGCCATTGTGTGTGTATGTCTATTGACAGCCTGTGACCTGGAAATATTCTTTCTGAGTATTCTGGAGTATCCTAGAATATTCTTTGGGAACTTCTTGCCCATAAACTTAGGTGGTTTGTGAAGAATCCACGTGGATAGGATGAGAGGACTAGCTTCACTGGCTTGGTTGTTTCGTTGCTTAACCACAGGGGTTCATGTTCGCCTGAGGCCCTGGAGGGACCCTTCAGCAAAGGCTGAGGGTTACATACCATCTTCTTCTCTAGGACACCAACAGAGTCACATTCTGGCTATTTGATAGTAGCCACACATTTCTGTAGCTACTTACACTAAATTCCCACTAAGTCCTGAGAAAACTATTCTGTAGAAATTTGTTCTCAAGTAGCAAAGTGTTTTATCTTAAGTTTTGCCCACATGTCACTACTGAAAATTTTTTATTTTTTTTAGAGTAGTTGTTTGTCATGACAAACTATAACCTTCCTGAGAACAAGTCTTTGATGCTCAGAGCACCAAGTCTGAGGGCCAGGGTTACACTGATCAGGAAGTGTTCAATGAGTAAAAAACCAAATTTTCTTCACCTAGTCTGCACCTTTATCTGAGTCACAATATTTTGTCAGTTGCACCATGAATTACTAACTGTCCTTAGTAACTGAACATATAACTCCTTTATAGAATGATGCACAGAAACAGATACATGTATCAAAGGCTTAATGTTAGAACAGAACAGAGTATACAGTTGGTCCTCAAGGAGAGCAGGACTCCCTGAGCCCCTAAATGTGGGTTGTACACAGGAACCACCTTCTAAATAATGTGCCAGGTAAAGGGGACAAAAAGGGTAACTTTTCATTGGAGACACTTAACAGACACTACCTCAGCCAGATGATCAAGGTCAACAGCAATGGTTAAAAGTCATGTTGATTATATATTCTTTAATATCAGGTGATAATGAAGGCACCTTACCTCTGTGACCCTTCTCCTAAAACATAGTTCCAATCATGAGAGTAATACCAGCTAATTTCACTGAAAGACATTCCACAGAATACCTGACCAAAACTGTCAAGTTTATCAAAAACAGGGGAAGATTGAGAAACTGTCAAAGCTAAGAACAGTCTAAGGAGAAGAGATGACGTGTTGTGTGGTGCCCTGAATGGGATCCTGGAACAGATAAAAGGACATTAGGTAGGAGTATGGAAATATGAATCAAGTATGGACTTTAATAGCAATGTATCATTATTAATTCACTAATTGTAACAGAGGTACAAATGTACAAATATGCTAATGTAAGAAATTAATAACATGGGAAGCTCTATATAGGATATGTGAGACTCCCTGTGCTATTTCATCTTTTCTGTAAATCTAAAACTGTTTTAAAAGTAGAGTTTATTTTTAAAAAATTGAACAGAGTCATGTATAGCCCACTTATCCACAGTAATTTTTAATGGCTTGTGCTTGGGCCTTGTTGGGGCTCACAGGCTCTTTTTAGTTGCACTGCACTGACTCAGTTGCCCTGGGGCTTGTGCAGTCTTAGTTCCCCATCCAGGGATGGAACCCATAGCTCCTGCATTGCAAGGTGAATTCTTAACTACTGGATCGCCAGCAAAGTCCCAGAAACTTGCAGTTTCTCTAAAGGTACTGAGATGGGTCCTGGAGAACATGGTGGATCTGCAAAGCAGACACACTCACCCAGGATCTTCACCTCACATGAGTCTGGAGTGGAGAGGGAAGAGGAGAAAGACAGTTGCCAAATCATGGCATTGAGTGGATTATCACACCGGCATCGTGGAGGAATGGAGTAGTGTCTGAGGTGCAGCAAAGAGAGAACACTGCCTTCCTCACAAGCAGAGTGAGCAAAGACTACAGCTGAATGGCAGGACTGTCAGCCTAGAGCGGCTACTGCACATGACGCCAGAGGACCCCCTCCTTAGCGGCCCTCCCCACACTGCCTCCTGTCACACTGAGGGAAGGAGAAGCGTGGCAGGAAAACCTCTAGCTCTGATTTGCAGATCTGGTAGAGCTCATGCACTGGAGAAGGAAATGGCAACCCACTCCAGTGTTCTTGCCTGGAGAATCCCAGGGACGGGGGAGCCTGGTGGGCTGCCGTCTGTGGGGTCGCACAGAGTCGGACACGACTGAAGCGACTTAGCAGCAGCAGCAGCAGAGCTCACCAAAAGGTCCAGGAGCTTTTATCTTCTCCCAGAACTTTGACTCCTCAGAATCAATAAAGACAACATTTTCTTGAATGAAAAAAAAGGTATAGCACAGTACTGTTCTTCCCAAATACATTAAAGAAAATCTTTTAAATCAGTTCTTCCCAAAACAAATGAAAACAAATGAGATAAGGGATCAGGTTGCTCAGAGCTGGCTCAACTATTACATGTGATGGTTACAGGAAGAGGGCAGTCTAACTTTTTCACTTACGAAGTTGGTAAATATTAAAAGACTTGGCTGTGTCAACTGAAAGGTAAAAGCATGGTTTAAGGGTATGAGTTTAGGTTTCATTCAGGGACCTTGCAGAAGACTAGAGTTTGGGAGACAGGCTCTCAGTTGCTCTAGGTCAATTGCTCTGAAGACACAGGAGAAAAGCCAGTTTATATCTGATTTATGGCTGGGAATGCATGCAGTCAAACATCCATCTCAGTAAAAAATTACTGGTAGTCATAAGGAACAGATATAGCAAGTTAAGGATTTTCATGATTTTTCTATGTATGGGAATGTGCAAGAGTCTGGGTTCAGTAAAATTCTTCCTGAGGTATACATTTAAGCATTTAAGGAATCTGCTTGTCCATAGCACAGAGCAATCTGCTATTGTCTTTATTTCGTCTCTGAGTATACTGTTGAACTTGACCGCAGGGAGTTACAACTTCAATCCTGTAGACCTGGCTGGTGAGCCACAGTTAGTTTTTTGCTTACAGCTGGGTGGTACTAATGTAGATCCCTGATTGTCCTTGAGAAGTTCTCTAATACAGAGACATGCTCAACTTTGCTTAGCCCAGGCTTTTTTAACACTAGTTGAACAGAGAATCTATTTCTCTGGTTATCTCACAATGATTAGTCCCTGCAGAACATACTCTATGAAAATCCTCCTAAATCGAAAGCTAGTAAGAACACTAGAGTTGGGTCCTGGCTGTAAATCAATGAGCATATGTATTTTACTTGACAGATAATTCCCAGTAAATTAACAGGTATTGTGTCCTCCTGACTGTTTCATATGTTCTGATTAAAAATTCCCATCCTGGATCTGCATCAATTCAGAGAGAGAGAGAGAGAGTGAGCGCACGTGAAAGAGGAGCTCCTTCTCCCTCCAGGAGCCCTCTTCCTTAAGAGGGGAAGATTTGCACTGTGTGTATCACTTTAAAAATTTAGAGATTGCTTGCTCTTTGGGATTATCTGTGTAACTGCTGCTTCCAGCTCTTCACTGATCATTTGTTTCTAACTGAATGCCCTTGCTGGTCTGTTTTGCTCCTTTTCCTCACGGTGTCAGACATCGAGATAAGCAGACAAACACGTCCCCACTTCTGTCCTCTGTAAGTTCTTCTGACTAACCAGGAGAGTTCCCTCATTCATAAATGTTATTTTAAGGGAGTTCTAAGACTTTAGATTGTGTATGTAGTCCACGGAATTCTCCAGGCCAGAATACTGGAGTGGGTAACCTTTCCCTCCTCCAAGGGATCTTCCCAACCCAGGTATCGAACCCAGGTATCCCACATTACAGGTGGATTCTTTACCAGCTGAGCCACCAGGGAAGCTAAGACTTTAGGCTGTAATGAATCAATATATATTCTCATTTGTCATTCATTCACTTGATAAATCTTTTCTTGAGGGCATACCATGTGCCAAACACAGTTCCAGATACTGGCAATACTTGAATCCAAGTTTATGCACTCATCCTAGTGGGGAGATAGAAGGAAGCAAATAAGTGCTGTGGGGATCAAATGTCATAAAAATGAAGCAGAATAGAAGGTATAGAAATTGATAAGGAGAGTGCTATTTTATATAGCAATATCAGCAAACACATATGGATAAAGTGACATTTCAACAGAAACATGAAATCCGTAAAGGAGATGGCCAAGAAAAACATGCAGGTTAAAAAAAAGAAAGAAAGAAAAAAAGCATGGGTTCAGCAGAAGAACACAGCAGGTGCAAACTTTTTGAGTGGGAGTGTGCTTGGCATGTCCTAGGAATAGCAGAGGGAGCCTGTATAGCCTCTGCAGTGGGGGAATTAAGGTGGGGGTACACGCAGGAGACAAGGGCAGGAACCTTGGTGGTTGAGCAGAGCAAATCACGTGAGTTGTTCACTCATAGTAAAAACCGACTTTTACTTTGACGTAAACTGGGAGGCCATTTTAGTAACTATTGTAAAAATTCTACACTGGGTGTAATGACGTCCAGTTTCTCTGATTTAATCATTTTCCTTTTGCATAAAAAGACCAAAGCACAACAACCAACAAGTTTACAAAGACACAACATACTCATCAAAATTGAATTATGGAAAATGTTTTCTCTTGTTCAATATTCTCCTTTTATCTTAGCAGCACCAGAATGCTACTACCTTCTACAAATATTATGGTATTTCACCACAGATCTTAACCGCCCCCCCCAAAGATTACAGTTTCCTTCCTTAAGCAATGACCTCAAACTTAGCCACATCTAGCTAATTTTAAAATTTTTTATGATTAACCATTCAGAAACGGTGTATTCTTTCTCTTAACATTTTAATGTCAGATCTCAAATCCTCAAATACTTGGGTTCATCCTGCCTGATCTGATAAATTTCATATTTCCCAGAATTGCTGTGGTGCAAGTCTTCTTTCCTTCCAACACTCCATCTCTTCATTGAGTTACACTCTGTCTTCAATTCCCACTTGTCCTTCACTGATGTAAATTATGAAAGAAATCTGCAACATTTCCAAGTAATCATTTCCCAGCAGTCAAGATTTCTCACCTGCCAATACAACCTTGGGGCATTGTTACATACTAAATCTTGGTGAAGTCTGGAGAGGTCTAGAAGTTGTTTTCTTTTGTCGGCAACACATAATTATAGCAGTTAAATTGTGTATCCCAAATTCATTACCAATTATGGGCTTATCAGATATTTTGTTTTGAAATGCATGTGTCAACTCACAGAAAAATAATTCCAAAGGCTGCCACCAAATTACTTTTTTGTGACACTTGAAAATGAGGCACTAAAATAATTACAACCCCTGGATATATCACAAGATCATGAGCCAGACATTTTATGTAGAAACTAAGAGTTTGAAAAATTTAAAGCAATTAAATTTACCAATCTTTATATAAGTTAAAAATAAGTATTTGCTTAAATTCTCAACCAAAATCATAAGTTTGATTGGAGAAAGACCACATAATGAGCTTAATCTGTGACTGTAACTTAAAGGAACCCATCTTTTGTCAATATAAGGTAGCATAAAAAGACACATTCTTTTTGTGAACAGACAAATCCAGATTGCTGTCTTTCTTTAAAAATTTCTTTAAGTGCAATTTTAATTAGTAACAGATATGTTTAAAATGTGTCTGTGACAGTTTCCAATTTCTGATGTTTTGGTTTTTGAAAATTGATTTGGGAGAGAGGGAGAAAGAGAGGGAGAGATACCCCTTGAAGGTCTTTTCTCTCCACCTTTTATCCTCTTAATACAGGCTTTTTCCCAAGTAGATATTTAATAATTTACATTGAAATACGGTAGGGCAAATAATGTCTAAAGGAACCTCAGTGCAAGGCTTATACAAATAATCTTAGCCAACGTTGAAATAAAAGAGAGGAACTTCAAATGGGATAATGAAGAAAATATAATGATGCTATTCATTCATTCACTCATTTAAGAAAAGATGCTGGAGTGCCTGCTCTTAGCTGGTACTCTACTCATCAAGGGCTGGGGTGGAACAGAGTTCTAGACTTCAAGAAGCTTATCAACAATTAAACACATAAGGTGTACATGTGAGGCATACTAGATATATGCAGGAAGTGAAAGGCAGAGTGAGTGCCAACTGAAACATCTTTTCCATTTGAGAATGTTCTAGGGACTGTTTGTAAATAGAGTGGTGGTAATTAGCTTAGCTAAGTTAATAATTACCTTAACAGGCTGAAGGGAAAATAAGAGTGACAGTGATCAAAACTGATTCTCTGGGTCCTGTCAGAATCTTATTAAAATAGTGTCAGGAGAAATATAACAGGAAGCCCGTGACTAAAGGACACCTTGCTTTGTGTGACTGTGATTCACAGACTAATCAATCTGACAATCTGATCAATGTGATTCCTGAGAGTTTTATATTAGTTTTACCTAGAAATTTTGTGCTATTGATTGTCTATCTTTTGCATTTGCAAAGAAGCTGTTTATCTCTAAATTATGCAACCTTTCTGCCAAAAATTTTGCAGCATTCAGGTTGCTCAGTCATGGCTACAAAGTAACTAGCATGAAATCTGAGGGTGTGCAATAAAATATTTAACAAGCCATTTAAAAGCCTGGTTAATATTTAACTGGAAACTTATGTAATAAAAATGACGATTCTGAATGTGACTCATGATAACCTTTAGACTTGTATAAAAATCAAATTAATGATGGTTTTAAAACATGAAATGATCACTTCAAGGGAAGAAAATTAGTTTTGTGTGACCATATGCTGCAAATTCTGAAGAGAGTTAGAAACCGTCAAGAAGCACCATAATTATAGAGACAAAAATTCTACTTAAAATTGACTCACATATCAAACACTTCCAGATTGCCCACTGTTTAAGATGCTCCCCTCCCCACATTTCTCAGCATGGGATGCAAGCTCCCCAGCACCCTTGCCCTGCCTCTTCTGTATGTCCAGTTCACCCATCCCTCACTTTAGCAAAAGGCAACTTGCTTTTCTGGAAAACGATGATGAGTCTGCCTTCACCGTGGCCTTTGCTGCTGTGTACACAACTTTCTCCACATCTCTTCCCTTGCAGCTCAGTCAGTAAAAAATCTGCCTGCAGTGAAGGAGACCTGGGTTCGATCCCTGGGTTGGAAGATCCCCTGGAGAAGGAAATGGCAACCCACTCCAGTACCCTTGCCTGGAAAATCTCATGGACAGAGGAGTCTGGTGGGCTGAGGTCCATGGGATCGCAAAGAGTTGGACACGACTGAGCAACTAATACTTATTTACTTACTTACTTATCAAAGTACAGCTGACCTCTAGTTCTTTATGAAGTGACATAGTCTCAATTATTGCAGGTTTCAACTTGACTACACATTATGCAAACATGTTCTACAATTCCTGAGGAGCACTGAGGAGTGTGTGGGCAACCTCTCAATCCAAGGAATCCTTAAAGGACTCAATTGCCAGGTGTGCAATGATCCCCAGGATAGTGGACCAGGAGAAAAGGAAGGAAATGGGGACCATGCCGAATAAAGAACAACAGAGAAAATAAGCTAACTCAGTCTGAGTGTGTGTGTGTGTGTGTGTGTGTGTGTGTGTGTGTGTTGGGTCATGGAGAAGGGAGAACAAGGGTTTACCAGGAATCCCAGGCAGAAGTGTTCCAAATTCAATCTTGGTTCTTACAGAGATTAGTACTTTTTTCATACTTGCTTGTTCTTTTTTTAAGTATTGCAGCTTTATTGAGATATAATTCATCTATCACACAATTCACCCACTTAAAGTGTACAATCCAGTGGTTTTTAGCATACTCACAGACATATGGAACCATTTCCACAGTCAATTTCAGAACAATCTCATCATCTCCAAAAGAATTCCTTATGCTTTAACCATAACTCCACTGTTCCCCAATCCAACAGACAACAAGAACTAATCTGCCTTTTGTCTCTCTAGACTGGCCTTTTAAGGATATTCGTGTGAACAAAGTGTGTGCCTGGCTTCTTTCATTCAGCATCAAGCTTTCAAGGTTCACCCATGCTTATAAGGTCATTATTTCAGCAGGTGGGACCACCCATTGGAAGTGGTGAGCAAGAGACCAGTCCTTCAAAGGTCGCCCCACCCAGAGTAACCCTGTGAGAGCTGAGTGAAGTGTGAAGAATCAATCTTGCTGTCCAGGGAAGATTTCAATATTATAAAAAATAAAGTCCAAGCCTAGGTACGTGGACTTTACCAGTAAAGACAGAGCTTCAGGAGTTTTTCCTAACCTCCATACATGTATGTTTATGGCACCAAACAAGCTATAGACCCAGTCCAATCATTCCAGCCCTTTCCCCTCCTTATTTTCACATTATGGACCATAGCACCAATTACTGACAGAAAACACACACACACACACAGAAAGATCAAGAACAATGCAGTAGGCCTTTTTTGGTTATCATAGTATAATCTATCAATATGATGATCATCATGAAAAATAGGATATCCTCAGCACGACATCTTTTTTTCTTTTTTTTTTAATTGGATTATAATTGCTTTACTATGTTATGGCAGTTTCTGCTGCATAGCAATGTGCATCAGCCGTAGATACACATATATCCTCTCCCTCTCGAGCCTCCCTCCCACCCTTCCCCCATTCCACCTCTCTAGATCATCACGGAGCACCAAGGTGAGCTCCCTATGCTAAACAGCAGCTCCCCACTAGCTACCTATTTCTGCACATGGTGGCATATGTATGTCAATACTGTTCCCTCAATTCATGCCACCTGTCCTGTCCAAATTGTGTCAAGTCTGTGCTCTGTCTCCTCCTCTATTTCTGCCCTGAAGGTGGTTTCATCGGTAACATTTTTCTAGATTGCATATATATGCATTAGAATATGATATTTGTTTTTGTCTTTCTGACTTACTTTACACTGTATGACAGGCTCTAGGTTCATCCACATTCCTACAAGTAACTTAGCTTCGCTCTTTTTATGGCTGAGTAATATTCCCTTCAATGTATGTACCACATCTTCTGTATCCGTTCATTTGACATAGACATCCAGGTGGCTTCTATGTCCTGGGTATTGTAAACAGTACGGCGATGAACACTGGAGTACATGCTCTATGTTAGTGTTTTATGGAACATTCATGCCGTCCTCCACTGTGGCTATATCAATTTATATTCCCATCAACAGTGTAAGAGGGTCCTCTTTTCTCCACACCCTCTCCAGCACTTAATATTTGTAGAATATTTGATGATGGCCAGTATGACTTATATGTGGTGACACCTCATTGTAGTTTTCGTTTGAATGTCTCTAATAATTAGTGGTGTTGAACATTTTTTCATGTTCTTTTTGGCCATCTGTATGTCTTTGGAGAGATATCTATTCAGGTCTTCCACTCATTTCTTTGATAGGATTTTTTCTTTTATATTGACCTCCATGAGCTGTTAATATAGTCTGAAGATTAACCCTTTCTCTGTTGCTTCACTTGCAAATGTTTTCTCACATCCTGAGCGTTGTCTTTCATCTTGTTTATGGCTTCCTTTGTTGTGCAAAAGCCTTTAAGTTTAATTACATTGCAAACATTTATTTTTGTTTTGATTTTCATTACTCTAAGAGGTGGGTCAAAAAAAGATCTTGCTGTGGTTTATGTCAAAGAATGGTTTTCCTATGTTTTCCTCTAAGAGTTTTATAGTGTCTGGTCTTACAATTAGGTCTTTAATTCATTTTGAGTTTATTTTTATGTATGGTGTTAGGTAAGGTTCTAATTTCATGTTTTTACATGTAGCTGTACAGATTTCTCAGCACCACTAATTGAAGAGGTTGTCTTTTCTCCATTGTACAGGCTTGCTGAATTTGTCATAGATTAGTTGACCTTAGGTGGAGAAGGCAATGGCACCCCACTCCAGTACTCTTGCCTGGAAAATCCTGTGGACAGAGGAGCCTGGTAGGCTGCAGTCCTTGCGGTCGCTAAGAGTCAGACATGACTGAGCGACTTCACTTTCACTTTTCACTTTCATGCATCAGAGAAGGAAATGGCAACCCACTCCAGTGTTCTTGCCTGGAGAATCCCAGGGACAGGGGATCCTGGTGGGCTGCCGTCTCTGGGGTCGCACAGAGTCAGACAAGACTGAAGCGACTTAGCAGCAGCAGCAGTTGACCTTAGGTGTATGAGTTTATTCTCTCTGGGCTTTCTACTGTAAGCTTTGTAGTATAGTTTGAAATGAAGGTGCCTTATTCCTCCTGCTTTAGTTTTCTTTCTCAAGATTATGTTGGCTATTTGGGGTCTTTTGTGTTTCCATACAATTTGTAAATTTTTTTGTTCTAGTCCTGTGAAGAATGCAATTGGTAAATTACATTGAATCTGTAGATTGATTTGAGCAGCATATACATTTTCACTATATTGATACTTCCCATACAGAAACATGTTTTATTTCTCCATCTGTTTGTGTCATCTTTGGTTTCTTTCATCAGTGCCTTATAGTTTTCTGAGTTTTTACAGTTTTTATAGATTTCTAATTAGGTATTTAAGTAAGTAAGTATGCTTCCTTAGGTAGGTTCATTCCTAGGAATTTTATTCTTTTTGTTGCAATGGTAAATGAGATTGTTTCCTTGATTTCTCTTCCGGCTCTTTTATTGTTAATGTATAGGAATGCAAGATATTTTTGTGCGTTAGTTTTGTATTCTGTAATTTTACCAAGTTCATTGTTTAGATCCAGTAGTTTTCTCATAGCATCTTTAGGATTTTCTGTGTATAGTAATATATCATCTCCAAACAGTGATGGTATTACTTCTCCTTTACCAACTTGTATTACTTTTTTCCCCTCTGATTGCCATGATGAGGACTGAAAAAGCTAATGATCAGGTAAGGGGTCCAGGGTCCCCAAGTGGCAGGAGGAAATAAACTACAAGTGGTTGATTTTTTTTTTTTCTCTTCTCTGCACAGGATAAAAGAGCCTCCTTTAATCCTGTGTTGCCATGATGACAGTTGGTTGCACCTGAAACTAACTTTATCTCAAACCTTGAGCTGCTAATTGCTCAGCAAACCAAGATGTCTTACTCATGGAAATGAACTATGTTAATAAAACTATGTATTTGCTTGGGAATCTGCCTTTCTTCAAGACTCATATCAATTGTGTTATGGCCAAAGATGACTCCCCTTCTGCTGAATCCATCTCAAAATGCATGTTGTGGGAGAGGAGTTTGGTTCAACTTAGTCTTTTTGAGGTGTTTCTTTTATCTATGATTAGCAGCTTGCAAACAAGAATATAAGGCTTTACTAAAAACTAGTGAGGGAGCACTCTTTCTGTTCCCTTCTGATGTCTGTGTCAGAAGCATTCTCTATCCCTTTACACTTTAATAAAACTTTGCTACACAAAAGCTCTGAATAATCAGGCTCATTTCTGGCCCCAGATTGAAATACTCATCTCCAGAGGTCATGAATACCAGATGTTCACAGCTCATGGCCATAACCTGTCAGAACTTCCAAAACTATGTTGAATAAGAGTGATGAGGGTGGACATCCTTGCCTTCTTCCTAATCTTAGGGAAAATGCTTTCAGGTTTTCACCATTGAGAATGATGTTTGTTGTGGACTTATCATATACGACCTGTATTATACTGAGGTTGGTCCCTTCCATGCCCATTTTCTGAAGAGTTTTTTTTTTTTTTTTTATCATAAATGAGTGTTGAATTGTCAAAAGCTTTTTCTGCATATATAGAGATGAACATAATTTTATTCTACAATTTGTTAATATGGTGTATCCCATGGGTTGATTTGCATATATTGAAGAATATATTCACCTATTGCATATATTGAAGAATCCTTGCATTCTGGGATAAATCCCACTTGATTATGGTGTATGATACTTTTAATGTGTTGTTGGATTCTGTTTGCCAGTATTGAGGATTTTTAATCAATGTTCATTAGTGATATTGGTCTATAATTTTCTTTTTTTGTGATATCTTTGTCTTGTTTTGGTATCAGGGTGATGGTGGCCTTGTAGAATGAATTTGGAAGTGTTCCTTCCTCTGCAGTTTTTTTGGAAGGGAAGGGTAAGTTTTAGCTCTTCTCTAAATGTTTGATAGAATTCCCCATGTGAAGCCATCTGGTCCTGGACTTTTTTTGTTGGAAGATTTTTAATTGCAGTTTCAATTTCATTACTTGTGATTGGTCTGTTTATATTTCCTGATTCTTGCTGGCTCTGTCTTGGAAGGTTGTACATTTTCAAGAATCTGTCCTATTCTTCAAATGTTGCCCATTTTATTGGTGTATAGTTGTAGCAGTCTCATGATCCTTTGTATTTCTACTTTGTCAGTTGTGATTTTCCCTTTTTCATTTCTAATTTTATTAGAGTCCTCTTTTAATTTTCATGAGGAGTCTGGCTAAAGATTTATCAGTTTTGTGTATCTTCTCAAAGAGCCAACTTTTACTTTTATTGATGTTTGCCATTTTCTTCATTTCCTTTTTTTAAAGTTCTACTCTAATCTTTAAGCTTTTTTCCTTTTACTGATTTTGAGTTTTCTTTGTTCTTCTTTCTCTAGTTGCTTCAGTTATAAGTTTAGACTGTTTACTTGTGCTTTTTACTATTTCTTCAGGTGAGATTGAATTGCTATAAACTTCCCTATTGCAACTGCTTTTGCTGCATCCCATAGGTTTTTGGTCATCATATTTCCATTGTCACTTGTTTCTATGTATTTATTAAAATTTCTGCAATGATCACTTGGATATTTAGCAGTGCTTGTGATTTTTTAAGTTTTTTTTCCCCTTGTAATTAATTTTTAATCTCATAGCATTGTGGTCAGAAAGCATGCTTGACAAAATTTCAATTTTCTTAAATTTTCTGAAACTTGATTTGTGACCCCAAATGTGGTCTATACTGGAGAGTGTTCCACGTACCATTGAGAAACTATCTTTTTTATTATTTTCTTTATTCTGTTCTTTTTGTATTATGCCACTTTCAGGTGGAATGTCCTATGAATATCAGTTAATTATATCTGGTCTATTGTGTCATTTAAAGCTTGTGTTTACTTTCTTTATTTTCTGCCTGGGTGATCCATTTGTTGGTGTCAGTAGGGTGTTAAAATCCCTCACTTCTATTGGGTTACTGTCAATTTCTCCTTTTATGGTTTTTAGCACTTCCCTTGTGTATTGAAGTGCTTCTGTGTTAGGTGCATGCATGCTTATAATTGTTACCAAAAATATTCTTAGATTGTTCACTTGATCATTACATAATGTCCTTCCTTATCTCCTGTAATAGTTTTATATTTTAGTCTATTTTGTCTGATATGAGTCCTGTTGCTCTAGATTTCTTTAATTTCCGTTTGCATGGAATATCTTTTTCCGTCCCCTTACTTTCATTTTGTACATTTCCTAGGTCTGAAATGTGTCTCTTGTAGAAATCATGTATGTGTGTGTGTGTCCATTAGACCAGTCTGTGTCTTTTGGTTGAGGGCATGTAAATGGCTACATTTAAGTTTATTATTGATATGTATGTACCTATTGCTATGTTCTTAATTGTTTGGATTTGTTTTTGTGGGTCTTTTTCTACACTTGTGTTTCCTGCCTAGAGAAATTCCTTTACCATTTGTTGTAAGGTTGGTTTGGTGATGCTGAATTCTCATGGCTTTTTGTTTATCTGTAAACTTTTTAATTTCTTCATCAAATCTGAATGAAATTCTTGCTGGGTAATCATTGTTGTAGTTTTTTCCCTTTCATCACTTTAAATATATACTGCCACTCCTTGCTGACCTGCAGAGTTTTGGCTAAACAATCAGCTGATAGCCTTATGGGGATTCCCTTGTATGTTATTTGTTGCTTTTGTCTTGCTCATTTTTAATATTTTTACTTTGTACTTAGTTTTTGTTAGTTCGATTAATATAGATCTTGTTTCTCTTAGGGTCTGTCTTGAATGGAACTCTTTTCACTTTCTAGGCTTAGATGGCTATTTTCTTTCCCATGTTAGGGTAATTTTCAACTGTCATCTTTTAAATATTTTCTCAGACCTTTTCTCTTTTTCTGGGACTCCTATAATTCAGATGTTGCTGTGTTAAATATTGTCTCAAAAGTCTCTGAGACTGCCCTCAATTCTTTTCCTTCTTTTTTTTCTCTATTCTGCTCTTTGGCAGTTATTTCCATCATTCTGTCTTCCAGCTCACTTATTGTTTCTTCTTGGTCAGTTATTCTGTGACTGATTCTTCCTAGAGCATTTTTTATTTCATTTGTTGTGTTGTTTGTCACTGTTTGTTTACTCTTTTGTTCTTTGAGATCTTTGTTAAATGTTTCTTGCATTTTCTCCATTCTATTTTCTAGATTTTGGAACATTTTTCCTATAATTACTCTAAATTCATTTTCAAATAGGTTGCTTATTTCTTTTTCATTTATCATCTGTAACATATTTTTTGTCATCTCACTTTTTTTTTTGATGGGTGGGATTGTGTCTAACTAGTTTTTGGCCTGAGATTTCCAGCAGTGAGTTTTGCAGACAGGTGGAGCTGGCTCTTGATACTGAGGTGTGGACTTCGGGGATACCTCACTATGATAAATATTCCCTGGGGTGTGAAGCTATCTGTTAATCCAGCAGTTCAGACTCAGTGCTCCTACCATAGAAGCTCAGGCCCAATCTTCAGCCTGTAGAGAGAGAAACGTCATGTTACTTATAAGTCTAAAATCTATTATACACATTGATGTATTTACAGAACAGAAAGTGACCCAGAGACATAGAGCACAGACTTATGGTTACCAAACAGGAAAGTGGGAGGAGAGATAGGTTAGGAGCTTAGGACTGACATATACAAAATACTATATATAAAATTGAAAACAAAACAAAAACCAAGGTCCTGTTGTATACAGCAACTATATTCAATGCCTTGTAACAGCCTATATGGGAGGAAAAGAGTTCCAATTTATCCATATCTTGTCAGTACTTCTTATTGTCCACCTTTTTAAATACAACTTTAATAGTAAGCATGTAGTAATATTTCATTGTGGTTTTGATTTGTTTTTACCTAAAAGCTAATGGTTCTAAGGATCTTTTAATGTGTTTATTAGTCATTTGTATCTCTTCTTTGAAGAAATTTCTCTTCAAAAATCTTGCTCATTTTCTAATTGGATTATTATTAATTATTTTACTGTTGGGTGATAAGTGGTTTTTTTTTTTTTGGATACTGGTCTCTTATCAGATATATGATTTGCAAATATTTTCTCACATTATGTGGATTTTCTTTTCAATTGCTTGACCATATCCTCTGAACCACAAGTATTTTAACCCTTATATATTTCAATATATCTGGTTTTTTTTTGTTGTTGTCATTGATGCTTTTAGTATTATCCCTGAAACCATTGTTTAATCCAAGGTCACAAGATTTCTTTCTATGCTTTCTTCAAATGACTTATAATTTTATCTCAACTAATGAAGTCATTTAGTCATGTCCAACTCTTTGCAACCTCATGGACTGTAGCCTACTAGGCTCCTCTGTCCACAGGATTTTCCAGGCAAGAATGGTGGAGTAGGTAGCCATTTCCTTCTCCAGGGGATCTTCCCAACCCAAGGATTGAACCAGGGCCTCCAACATGTTAGGCAGATGCTTTACCATCTGAGCCAACAGGGAAGTCCTTTATCTCATATATTTTGAATTAATTTTTGTATATGATGTGAAGTTTGGAGTCCAAATTCATTCTTTTGTATTTTGTGCATTGCAAATTCATTCATTTGTGTGCCTCATCACCACTTGTTGAACAGACTATTCTTTTCTTGTTAAGTTACCTTGACACTCTTATTGAAAATCAATTGATTGCAAATGTAAGGGTTCATTTTTGTACCCTAAAATCTGTTCCATTGATCTATAGTTCCATCTTTATAGTAGTACCACATTAACACGATTACTGTAGTTTTGTAATAAATTTCAAAATGGAAAGTGTGAGTCCTCTAAATTTGTTATTTTTCAAACTGGCTTTGTATATTCTGAATCTTTTGCATTCTGTATGAATTTTTATAGTTACAGCCAATATTTAGCTGCTTTTTGTACATTCTTGGTGATCTGCAAATAGGGACAGTTTTCTTTTTTTTTTTTTCTAATTTGTCTAACTTCTGTTTAATTTTCTTATGTTATTGCACTGGTTAGGTCTACTACTATTATGTTGAATAAATGTGATAACATGAACGTCATGCCTTCTTGATTGTAGGGGGAAAATATCCAGTCTTTCACCATTAAGATGTTAGCTGTAGGGTTCCATAGATGTCCTTTATCAACTTGAAGAAATTATCCTCTATACCTATTTTATTAAGAGTTTTGTCACAAATGTGTATTGAATTTTGTCAAATGCATTTACTACATTGACTAACATGATCATGTGATTTTTCTTCTTTAATCAAGAAAAATATGGCCTGTTAATATGGTTGAATACATTGATTGGTCAATTCTTTGACACTGGACCAGTCTTGCATCCCTGTGATTACCTTTCTTGTTTATAATAAGTAATTCTTATTGCATACTATATTATTAATATAATTATTAATACATGATATATTGTTGAATTTTATTTGTTAATATTTAAAAACTTTTACCTCTCTACTCATGACAGATATTGATCTTTATTTTTTCTTTTTTTCAATGTGTCTGTCTGGCTTGGATATCAAGGTAATGTTAGCTTCATGATATGAGCTAAGTTATGCCTCTTTCTCTTCTATTTTCTGAAACAGATTGTTTAGAACTGGTGTTAATTCCTTTGTAAACATTGGTAGTATTCACCAGTAAAACTGACTGATCCTTGAGGTTTCTTTACGGAGAGTTTTTTTTAATTAGAAATTAAATTTCCTTCATATTACAGGATTATATTGTTTAAATTTATCATTTTATTTATTAAATGTATGTATATGTTTTTAGTTTTTTTTAATATTTAAAATAAGAACATTTTTTTATCTGGCCTTTTGGCCACTGCCTTCTTCTCCTCCAAAAGACTTGGAAGCTCTTGGTCTCTCTCTGCCTGGTTGATCACTCTCCTTCCCTTGGAATGTCCCAAGGCTTTGAATTTCTACCTTCACCTCTCTACTAACATAGTCTCCTCCATTCAATTTTTTTATTTTGCCTAAATCACCACTTCTCTACTATCATGACTTTTCTACTGAAAAGGAAACACATCTATTCCAAAGAGGAAGTATTATCAAATGTTGACTGTCGGTTGGCCAGCTTCATGCTTTTGGTCAAATACCTTCTCTCTTTGTTTTCTGAGAAGGAGGAGAATTCTAGCAAGATAATATCTATGGTCTGGCTTTAAAATTATGTTATTTTTTGTTTCTAGTCATAGAAGTGCCATCTTTCCTTTGGAGTCAACACCTCTCATTCTACAAAGAGAAACTAGAAATCTTTTAGTTATTTTTTTTCCCCCTTCCTATTGCTTTTTTTTTTTTTAAATCAAATGTTTCACTATCACTTTCCAATCATTTTTGAAGTGCTCACTGGTCTCTTTCCTGGGGTTGGAACTATCATTTAGTTACTTCCACTATTTTCTTTTTTTCTCCATCATGAATGCCCTGTCCCTTCCTTCTGTTATCTGAACATCATTCATGTGAGATTCCATAGCATTGCACTTTATCATATAAATATACACATATTATATAAATACATATATATACATTTTATGTAAATATTATAAATATGGATTAAATGAATACACTACAAGTCATCATTGTCTTCAAATATGTCACCTTAAAAAAATCATCCATTTTTGTTAAAATAACTCTATATTGGTAATAACTTCATTGGAATTGCTCTCAGGTGTCTGGGCATGTATATAATTTTAATTTTCTCAAGGTGAGAAATGTAACTTTAAAACATCAACAGATATTGAACATTATCCATTAAACAGGCCAATAGCATTTTCAGGTTTTTTTTAAAGGTATGTCAGTAAGAAAAGGGTTTCCTTATGCTTTTGTAATTCACTTTGAAAACAAATCCAAATGACAGCATTCCAAAGTTATATTGTAGCAATGTCAACAAACTTAATAGTTAGATAGCTTGCCAAAGTAGCTCTTTGAATAACAACATTCTATTAATATACAAATTACATTTTGTCTTTTAATCACCATAACCTGTCACATATCATTCAAAAAATATTTTATACATCACCTTCTCAAAGTCACAGACTGTAAGCTCCTCAAGGATATATTTTTCTACCTCACATGTTCCTATCTTTTACAATGCATAACATCTTTATTACTTATGATATGGCTGGTGTGGACTCCCTGAAAAAAGTCAGTACAATGTGTACAATGCTTCAGTGTATAATTCAAGAATTAGAGAGATGACCTTCATCATATGATTCGATTTTGTTATGAGGTTTACATATCAGATTTACATTATCAAAGATAAAAGTCCCCAAAGGACAAAGCAATTTTTAAAAAAGAATGAAATGGCAAACTGCATTGTGGAATTGCTCTTGGATTCTGACATATGCATGAAATGAGCTAATGAATAACACTGAAGTGACAGATTCAATATTATGTTTCCAGGAGCTGTTATGATACATGCAAAACTAATCAATTTAGATTATTCCATTTAGCTATTATTTGTCTCTTCAGGGAATTCCTGAATCATTAAACTTAGTAATTTCTATATCTACAATGAGTATCTGATTAAATGGCTCACCTAATGAAACAATAAACAGGTTACCAAACTAAAAGCCCCTGAGGGAGTAAAAGGCTAAAATCTTCATCTTTTCTAATTTCAAGTGTTTAATAAGGAATATTAGCTACCTAAGATAAGCTTAATAAAATTTCATCATGTAAAGAAATTCACATATAGAGCATGAATTTTTAAAATTTGTTTTCATAAACATTACATAAGACAATTTTGTAATGTAATATTTAGAAGGCTTACAGGAACACAAGACTTGATACAAACTTTTATAGAGTCAAGGCATTAGTTATTGAAATTCAAGGAAAAAGCTGAAACTACAATTGTACAATAAATGTGTACTTACCTAATCTTATCACTTTTGCACCTAGTTCCCTTTAAATAAGTAAACATATTACCATGAGTTCTTTCTGGAGGTGTCAGTCACTTCATGAAACACTCTTTCAGGAGGGGTTTCTCTCCCTTAATAAGCCTTTTGTCCAGGTCTACATGATGAAACCAGGCAGAAGCTGACCCCATTAGGGCACTTCTACCCAAAGCATTTTTACCAAATCAGGTCCATGTGCTAGCCACTTAAAAAATCACTACTCGCAAATGTTGGTAGAAAATAAAGTGGCTTTTAATCAGAATATTGGCAATCTGGGGGAATGGTGGAGGTGTGGTCCCCCAAAACCCACTTCCAAAGATTCTGCTAGGCCATGAACGTTTTTAAAGGGAAATAATCTCAGTTAATCATTGAGATGAAGGATCAGAGTGCCTGGTCTGGGTGCCTGGTTTATGTTTAGTGACAAGACAAAGGGGATGCCTGCAGGGAGCTCTTTCCTGCCAAAAGCTGGTTTTAAGTCTGGTGACTAGTTGGAAGAATGTGGTGAACTTCTGTGTATACAGAAGTTGATCTGTGACTTATGAGGTTCTAGGATGAGGGTACTCTGCAGCTTGCAAAAGCATCTCTAATAATAAAGGGTTACAGCTAAGAAACAAATAGCATGAGCTTGAGCTCTTAATGCAAATGCAGAAAGTTAAACTCTATAAAATCCATTTAATCTGGTGGGGAATGGTTTTTAAATGGCTGAGAGATGTGGGATAAGCCATTTAGAAAGAATTTCCTTAACTCTAGTCAGGGTTGTCTGTTCTTTGACCACATTGATCACTTCTATCTACTCTATTTTTTAAAAACTTTCAAAAAAATCCTTGTACAAATATTTTATATATATTTGAGTTAGTCTCTTAACATTTGAAAGTTTTTCTGGAAATGAAAAGTTTTCAAATAATACTCTTCATTCCTTTCTGCATTAAGGAGTTATGCTACTTTATTTTAAGAGAGATCTCTACCCTCTTACACTGTTGATGGGAACACAATTTGGTGCCGTCACTATGGAAAACAAGTATGTTCATGCCTCAAAGAACTAAAAATAGAGCTATCATATGATCCAGCAACTCCTCCCCTGGGTATATATCCAGACAAAACTAAAATTAAAAAAGACATATGCACCCTTATGCTCATAGCAGCATTATTAACAATAGCCAAGACATAGAAGCAATTTAAATTTCCATTGACATACAAATGAATAAAGAAGATGTAGTACATGCATACAATGGAACACTACTCAGCCATAAAAAAGAATGAAATAATGCCAGTTGCACCAACATGAATGGAGATAATCATACTAAATGAAGTAAGTCAGAAAGAGAGACAATATCACATGATATCACTTCAATGTGGAATCTAAAATGTGACAAAAACAAAATTACACATGAAACAGAAACAGACTCACAGACATAGATAACAGACTTGTGGCTGCCAAGCGGGAGAGGGTTGGGAGACAGAAGAATTATGAGTTTGGGATTAGCAAATGCAAACGATTACATATAGAATGAATGGACAAGTTTCCACTGTATGGCACAGGGAACTATGTTTAATATCCTGTGATAAACTATAATGGGAAAGAATATGAAAAACAGGTATATATAACTGATGAAAGTAAAAGAGGAGAGCAAAAAAGTTGGCTTAAAACTCAATATTCAGAAAACGAAGATCATGGCATCTGGTCCCATCACTTCATGGGAAATAGATGGGGAAACAGTGGAAACAGTGGCAGACTTTATTTTTGGGGGGCTCCAAAATCACTGCAGATAGTGACTGCAGCCATGAAATTAGAAGACGCTTACTCCTTGGAAGAAAAGTTATGTCCAACCTAGATAGTATTTTCAAAAGCAGAGACGTTACTTTGCCGTCTAAGGTCCGTCTAGTCAAGGCTATGGTTTTTCCTGTGGTCATGTATGGATGTGAGAGTTGGACTGTGAAGAAGGCTGAGCACCAAAGAATTGATGCTTTTGAACTGTGGTGTTGGAGAAGACTCTTGAGAGTCCCTTGGACTACAAGGAGATCCAACCAGTCCATCTAAGGTCCGTCTAGTCAAGGCTATGGTTTTTCCTGTGGTCATGTATGGATGTGAGAGTTGGACTGTGAAGAAGGCTGAGCACCAAAGAATTGATGCTTTTGAACTGTGGTGTTGGAGAAGACTCTTGAGAGTCCCTTGGACTACAAGGAGATCCAACCAGTCCATTCTGAAGATCAGCCCTGGGATTTCTTTGGAAGGAATGATGTTGAAGCTGAAACTCCAGCACTATGGCCACCTCATGCGAAGAGTTGACTCATTGGAAAAGACTCTGATGCTGGGAGGGATTGGGGGCAGGAGGAGAAGGGGACGACCGAGGATGAGATGGCTGGATGGCATCACGGACTCGATGGACGTGAGTCTGAGTGATCTCCGAGAGATGGTGATGGACAGGTAGGCCTGGGGTGCTGCGATTCATGGGGTCGCAAAGAGTCGGACACGACTGAGCGACTGAACTGAACTGAACTGAACTGATAACTGAATCACTTTTCCATATAGCAGAAATGAACACAACATTGTAAATCAACTACACTTCAATAAAAGTATTTTAAGAAAGAGGGGTCCCTAAAGGACTCTTGTAAAGGAAAGGACATTGTGAATTAGATGAATGAACAGACTCCCCATGAGCGCATGAGAAACACTCCCTCTGTTCCTGCCTTTACCTTTTCTCTGTGTGTCTACACTGCCTGCCACTGGGAGACCACGGAGTCTGGCAGTGCATTCACCGAAAATCCAGATTTTCCCGTGGAGTCCAGTCCTGTAGTTCAGCCACTTCTCTTTTATATTTATGTATAAAATAATACAGCAGCCCCTCTGCTCTTTAAATCACTTAAGTTAAACCTATGATAGGATGTAAGAGTTTTGCCAATAAGTTAGGAATCTAGAACAACTGTATTTACATGCGAATTTCAACCTCCCCAGAACTTTTTTTATTAAACCAACCATATTCTTTACTCCTCTGACTCCAAGAGGAAAAAAAACTAAAAAGAAGGTATCTGAAGCCAAACTAGCGCAAATTGTTTTCCAGTGTTTCTCTCATTTTAAGTAGAAATTCAACTCACATTATTTGACTTTTCCCAAGGACACCAGCTTCCCTGTTTGTGTCCGGCATCACAGGAGATGTCAGTCTACAGACCGGCTCAGGACTTCAGTCTATGTTATCAACCACTGCATATGATCCATTTGGTATACATGTTTCACTTTATTTGAAGCAAATTCTTTTTAAAATTTTTATTGGAATATAGTTGACTTACAATACTTCCAGTGTACAGCACAATGATTTAGTTAAAATATAAAATATATAGAATATACTCTCTATATATTCTTTTTCATATTATTTTCCATTATAGATTATTACAAAATATTGTATATAGTACCCTGTGCTGTAAAGTGGGTCCTTATTGGTTACCAATATTTATATATTGAAATATATCAACATGTTACCTATAAATCATGCTATATATACATATGCACGTGCACACGCATGTGCACACACACACACACATATATATATATATATATATATATAGTAGAGTGTATATGTTAATCCCAAAGTCCTAATTGACCCCTGCCCACTTTTCCCCCTTGGTAACCATAAGTTGGTTTTCTACGTCATGGGTCTGTTCCTGTTTTGTAAATACGTTCATTTGTAACAATATATAACCAACGTATAACCAACATCATATGATATTTGTCTTTTTCATTCTTGGTCTTTCTCTGTCTGACTTATTTCACTTAGTATGATAATCTTGAGGTCCACCCATGTTGCTGCAAATGGCATTATTTCATTGTTTTTAATGGCTGAGTAATATTCCAGTGTGTGTACACACCAAGTGAAGTAAATTCTTGGTTCAAAAAGCTTATCTTTTAACATTGTCTATCAAAACCATGCTTTTTGATTCACAATATTTCTATTAATATTTACCCTGCAAATGAAAGACTCCACAGTAGGAATTCAATAAGTACTTGAAGCTGTACTGATTCAGATTAATTCTTCCTTTGCTGGAAAAGTGGTCCTACTGAAGCCTTCACCTTTCTGAATCAAGGAAGGTAAGAATCTAGATACTTCCAGAGGATCTAGCTCAACCTTTGCTGGTACTTTGTGTTCAGTGCTTATTACTGCATCCTATGTACTAGGCAAGACAGGTTTCCAAGGAGGCCACAGTCCAGTCAGAGAGAATGCAAGTAAACAAAATCATCTCTGCAGGATGTGTGCTGAGCCTGGTCAGGATGGGAGGCCAGAACAACGGAGGAAGAAAACAAAATCTGGCCTCACTGGAGAAAATGAAGATGACCAAGGGCGGTGGTGTTTGGGGTCGGGGGCGGAGTGGGGAGGGGTTCTGAGAGGAAGTGAGTGACCCCTAAGTCACTGGGATTTGGAAGGCAGACATGGAGTGAAGGCGACACTGGGTGAGGAAGGAAGCGCCTGGCAGATGGAGGAGCTCGTGCAGAGCCTTGGAGACCTGGGCAAGGGAGGGCTGTCGAGGGGACCCCACATAAGTCCGTTGAGGCAGCATATGACAGCAAGCTGGGGAAAGGGGGAGGAGGAGAGAGAGGTAAGAACTTAATTTGCTGGGTTAGGAACCTTGGAATTAATCCTTCAGGGTATTGAAAATCGTAAAGCTTTGCAAGCAGGCCTGTTCTGATTGCAGTCTGCCCCAAATCCTCGCCAGCCTGGAGCGGGGGACAGAGAGGCCTGACCGCCGCTCCCACGGCAGCGTGAATGCAGAGCCGCGCAGGGCTTCACTGCGGAGTCTTCGCAGTCGGCTTTGAGCCCAGTGAACCTGGCTCATGTTAGAATCGCTGGAGGAATTTAAACACCAAGCCCCACTCAGCACCATCCTAGGGCCCTCGTCGTGGACTTCTGCCCTTCCCTTTGCTGCGTTGATCTCTGTGGAGTCGGATGCTCCGGCTGCTCCAGCGAGCGCAGCGAAAACTGGAGCCAAGTGCTTCCTGAGGAGGAAGGGCCCGAGTGAGGCGGCCGGATCTAGAAACAAGTCTTGGCTTTGTCAGCTTCAGCTGTGTGACTTTGCAAAACTCCATAACCTCTCTGAGCCTTGGTTCTCTCACCTTAAAGACGGAAACCAAAGGAGCCATCTAGTAAGGCTGTAAGAATTGAAGAACGCTGATCTCAGGAGCAAGCCCTCGATGGGCGAGGAGGGCAATTAGCTTCCTCCCTCCAGGCTGCAGGATGCTTCAGACAGGCAGCTGTCCCAGGATGAACGTGGCTCTGGCTCCCTGAGTGTGGTCCTGATTAGAGTCCTTTCAGAAATTTTAAAGAATCCAGGCAAGCAGAATGGTTTAGGAGAAGGGAAATCTGCACTTCTATTTTCAGAGGACTCTATACCCCAGTCCATACCATTTCTGAGGGTAATGAGAATGTGATTCATAGTTTAAGCAGAGAAACCCGGTTAGAGAAGAGGGAATTCTGCCTGGAACAGAGAGCTCAGGGAGCTTTGGGCAGAAGGTACTGACCTAGAAACAGAGGAACTTCCATGTAATTGACTCCCAATGCACATTCACTGAGGACTTTTTCTTCCTTCCATCCCTAAAGGCAAGAAAAGCAGAAGAAATCTTTCCCTCTGTCTCTACAGCTGGCATTTTGCAGCAATCATTAGTAGAACATGTTAGCATTGGAAAACAGGTTCGGCTTTGCCAAAACTGCTGTCATTTGTGCCAAGAGCAGATAGGAATAGAAATAATAACACCAACATTGTACTTACCATACCAGGAGTCAGCCAGCTCTTCTGGGCCTGCAGCTTCAGTAAGTCCAGCCCAGCATCTGAATGTGGCCTGACCTCTGGGCATCATTATGCCTGTGTGAAGGGGGAGCAGAGAGCGAAGGCCAGGAGGTACAAGACTGTCACCTAACACACGATGCCAGCAGAATCAGTAGTCCGAGATTGCCCCTTCCCAAGGGGGTTACTTCCTTTAATTGCAGGCAAAACTTGAAAACTAATCCCGCTTTAATGGAAGTATTAATTAGTAGAAAACTTCCAGAACACAGTTTAGAGAATTGGGATATTTTATCAATAGTCTTTTGAAAAAATATCATATGTTTAATCCAGAATGTATTTCTAAGGCTATACCCTGACAGAATCATTTAAAATTCATGTAAAGGTGTTTTAAGTACAAACATACATATTATAGAGAGATTTCAATAAAAAATAAAACATTTTGAATACACAGCAATAAACTGTTAAATAAATTGTCATTTTGCATATTGAATATATTCATTCATTGAAGGAACTTTGTTGGAATTTAAGTGAAAATATTCATTGTTTAAATTTTCTCTTTTTTTCATTTCAAAAAAAAAAAAAAACAGAGAGAGCCACTCAGCTTATCCAGTAAAGAGACTGTTTCCTTTTTACACATGATACATATGAAGTGAAACAAGCGTGGAATGGAAAAAGTCATTAGGAACAGAGATGACTTTTAGAAAAGACAGAGAGAAAACAAAACATAAAATCAGGAAGATGGCTAGTGACACAAAGCTAGAAAATTCTGAGAGCTGCCTGCTGTCTTTACTCTTTCATAATTATGTTCCAGGAGTATTAACCATTGCAGTTAAACTAGAGGGGAAAAGCAGGCAAAATAAATATTGTGAAGTAGGTAGTACAATTTTTATTATTTAAAAATAATAAAATTTTATATTAGAAGGTTACAACAAATCAGTTCTGGAAAGTAATAAGACAGTAAGAAGTTTTGGGAAATTTTAAAAAATGAAGAATATCAGAATGTATAGTGAGAAATCAAAAAAGATAAAGTACCTAGGAACAAACATTTGAGAAAACTGCAAGGATATCAAATCTGCCTGGGTCCTGATCACGGTAGAGGGAGGAAGTGCCCTGAAAACCATGATTTGCATTATTTTTCCCCCATTCTTAAAGCAGTGAAAAATCTCTGGAGAATTTCAAAAGGACACCTGAAGATGATGTTTGCCCTCTAAAGTGAAAGTGAAAGTGAAGTTGTTCAGTTGTGTCCAACTCTTTGAGACCACATGGACTATAGCCTAGCAGGCTCCTCTGACCATGGAATTTTCCAGTCAAGAGTACTGGAGTGGGTTGCCATTTCCTTCTCCAGGGGATCTTCCCTGACCTAGGGATCAAACCCCAGATAGTGTAAACAGAATTTTTATATACACCGGAAAACCCAAAAGTTCTCACAACTCACTTTATTTCAATTTTCACCTTATTGCAGTGGTCTGGAACTGAATCAACAATATCTTCAAGGTATTGTAACTCAAATAACTCCAGTAGCATAACTCAAAACTCAAAATTTTATTTTCTCAAAATGATTCCTCTAACATGTTTCAACCATCTATTTTGAAACTCAGAAAACTGGGGAATAATTTTTAATTGCCTTTTTTCCTTTATTCTCTTAAGACATGGGATAACATTGTCTGATGGGGGACTGTCAAAGGGCAGTTAAAAGAATTACCATGAATTAAAAATGCATTTTAGGTGTATCAAAATATTATCATGAGAAATATAAAGTTTTTATGTGAGGAAATTATAAGCAGTAACCTAACCATGCCTTCCTCTGGAGAAGTACCTTGAGTCTTAGTAAGAAAAGCAAATTTTAGCTTTTCTTAAGCATCATTTGAATGTCTGGCATGAGTTTGTGTTTCTGATATAGTAAAAAGAGAGAAAAAAAGTTAAAAAGTCACCTTGGAAAAAATAGATATATTGCTTTTGTTTAAAGCAGAAAAGGGAGAAATGGAGGAAATGTCAAAGAGTCATCCAATGCTGATCACAGGTCAAGAAGGCAAAGGTGAGAAAATGCCCACTGCATTTAGGAAGACAGAGACCATCAGTGACCTGGTAGAGTTCACACTCATGGTGGTGTGGAGAGTGCAAGGCAGCATGTACTTGTGAAGTGGCTGCTGATGGTGGAGACCAAAGCATCCAGCCAACTGGCTGGCAGGTGGCACAGTAGCTCAAGAAGAAAGTGGAGTCTAGGAGTTTGTTGCTGTTGCTTAATTTTAATAAGTATGTAAGCATTCTAATAAATAAATAATAAATATGCAATATTCTAATATTAAAAATAAAGTTATGTAACCATTCTAATGAGGAGGCCATCAAGAGATTAAATATTAGATTGAAAGAAAATTATTAAGTAATTTTTTAAACAATGCAATGAAATGTACCAAGATAAAAGGAACATATTTTGTGCCTGAATGTTCAGATCTAGCACAATTTTGAAGACTTAAATAAAACAATAGAAATATTAAAACTTTCCTCTAGTGAACAGAAGTTTATTTTATATGCAGAAAAGTGAGGAAAGTGAACTCAGTTTTACAAAAGACACAAAAGGATGGTGGTCGCCAAGGTGCAGTACTCTGGGTGTGGATCTGGGATACTGGAGTCCCATTGACATGGGACTACCACTCTGTCCCGACTTCTCCTTCCCACTCAGAGCCTGAGTGGTGTACGAATTTCATACTGAATGAAGCTGCTTACTTAGAAGTTTGCAAAATTGTGTTTAAATGAAGGATAAGTATTAAAATAAGGAGGGTTTCCAGTTCCAGATAAGACAGAATAGAAATATTTTACCTGATTCTTCTCTGCTTCTTAAACAGGAAAACATGAAACGAACACCGGAAGATCCTTTCAGGTGAAAAAAAGAAGACAGCTTTTCTAGGGATCTTGTGGCTGAAACAATAACCTGGCAAGTTCTGGATTTCTTCTTGCCTTGGCTAATGGAGAATTTTGGAAGCTTGAAAGAGCAATAGGGCAGACAAAAATTGAAAATAAACAAAAATACAATAAGCCTGGTTTCTTTAGTCATAGGAACTAGAAGGGAGTGACCACATAGGGCATAACTTTTGGATAACATCAGACTTACCTCAGAAGAACCGCCTCCCCTAAAACCTATCTCCTCTGTCAGTTGACATCAGGAGTACTTGAGAAAGAGATCTGATTACCAGCACAGCCTGGCAGGCAGAACATGACTCCCCATCCTGGTGGGCAGGTGTCAATGTTGACTGCGGGTGTGTGCAGAGCCCAACAGGCACCCTCCCTTGGGCGGAGAAAGACAGCACCTCACTGCCCCCTGAGGGTGAGTGTCGGCAAAGGCTTCCTGTATGAGTAGGACCCAACTACCACCCTCACTTAGAATCATTGACTACCGTCACCTGAATCACTAAAAAATAACTTCTTATGTCAAAGACCAGGAAAATCTCAAGTTGAATGAGAAAAGACAATCAAAAGAGATGACATCAAGAGGGAGTAAGAAAGACAACATCACAGGAGTAAGGACGCACCTGAAGTGGGACAGATTGCATAGAACTGGGCCAACTCCAATCTGGGTTGCTGAACTCTAACTGCCTGTGAGAAAGCAAAGGAAACCCGATAAAACAGCAGCTGAAACCTCGAAATACCCATAATATTTTTCATACACGTTAGTCAACCTTTATGAATTATGAATTAATCAACCACCAAGACACAAGACAAAACAATTAAATGCCAAGATAGAAGAAAGGCAATAACATATGCTTAGGTGGTGAAGACATTGAAGTTAAGTGACCAGGAATTTAAGACAACAATTAAAATCTGAAAAATAAAAGATGGAGAATTTCATCCTAACATTGGACTTTATTACATAATCAAATAAAATAAAAACAATTAATTAAATGTAAAATGAACTGATCTATAGAAGTAATTAAACAGATTTAGTGACAGATTAGATACAGCAGAAGAGATGAACAACAAGCCATAAGACAGGTCAATAGAAAGTGTCCAGATTAAAGGAGAATAAAAAATATGGAAATAAAAAAATAAAACAGCTTGAGTAACATGAAGGATATACACTTTTAGTGTATGTACAATGGAAATTCCAGAGAAACATAGGCAGAAAATCATAGCAGAAGCAATATATAAAGAGATACTGACCAAAAAAATTGTCAAAATGATGGATTAATCCAGTTGAAGATTCAAGTTCAGTTCAGTTCAGTTCAGTTGCTCAGTCGTGTCTAACTCTTTGCAACCCCAAGAATCGCAGCACGCCAAGCCTCACTGTCCATCACCAACTCCTAGAGTTCACTCAAACTCATGTCCATCGAGTCGGTGATGCCATCCAGCCATCTCATCCTCTATCATCCCCTTCTCCTCCTACCCTCAATCCCTCCCAGCATCAGGGTCTTTTCTAATGAATCAATGCTTCGCATGAGGTGGCCAAAGTATTGGAGTTTCAGCTTTAGCATCAGTGCTTCCAATGAACACCCAGGACTGATCTCCTTTAGAATGGACTGGTTGGATCTCCTTCCAGTCGAAGGGACTCTCAAGAGTCTTCTCCAACACCACAGTTCAAAAGCATCAATACTTTGGCGCTCAGCTTTCTTCACAGTCTAACTCTCACATCCATACATGATCACAGGAAAAACCATAGTCTTGACTAGACGGACCTTCGTTGGTAGAGTAATGTCTCTGCTTCTGAATATGCTATCTAGGTTGGACATAACTTTCCTTCCAAGGAGTAAGCGTCTTTTAATTTCATGGCTGCAATCACCATCTGCAGTGATTTTGGAGCCCAAAAAAATAAAGTCTGACACTGTTTCCACTGTTTCCCCATCTATTTCCCATGTTCCTCTTCACTTTCTGCCATAAGGGTGGTGTCATCTGCATATCTGAGGTTATTGAGATTTCTCCCGGCAATCTTGATTCCAGCTTGTGCTTCTTCCAGTCCAGCGTTTCTCATGATGTACTCTGCATATAAGTTAAATAAGCAGGGTGACAATATACAGCCTTGACATACTCCTTTTCCTATTTGGAACCAGTCTGTTGTTCCATGTCCAGTTCTAACTGCTGCTTCCTGACCTGCATATAGGTTTCTCAAGAGGCAGGTCAGGTGGTCTGGTATTCCCATCTCTTTCAGAATTTTCCACAGTTTATTGTGACCCACACAGTGAAAGGCTTTGGCATCATCAATAAAGCAGAAATAGATGTTCTGGAACTCTCTTGCTTTTTCCATGATCCAGCAGATGTTGGCAATTTGATCTCTGGTTCCTCTGCCTTTTCTAAAACCAGCCTGAACATCTGGAAGTTCATGGTTCACGAATCTCTGCAATTTCAAAGATGAATCGACTGATAGATTCATATATATATATACATAAATAAGTATCACACATGGATACAGAAGTGCATCATAATTAAACCACTGAAACTCAAATACAAAAAAGAACCTTTAGAGCAGTAATTGAGAAATGGCATATTATCTTCCAATGAGCAACAATAATATTAAAACTGACTTCAGAACAGCAATGACATAAGCCAGAAGACAGAAGGATATCTTTAAAGATCAAAAAGGAAAATCACTGGAATTCTATATCCTGCAAAAAAAAAAAAAAAAGTTCTTAAAAAATAAGAGTGAAACTGAGAAGAATTGAGAAAGTCTTCTACAATGGAATTCCTCTAAAAGAAAGATGAAAATCAGTTCTTCATGCAAAGGAGAAATGGACCCAGGCAAAAGCTTGTTCAGTGCAGGAAGTAACTAAAGACAATGGAGGAGTTAAACGGGTGAGTGACTTTAAATCAACATATTGTCTCTGTAATAATGTCAGTAAGACTTGTGTGTTTTAAATTACATGCAGAATGAAAATATATGACAAATAGCCCTAAAGGTGGGAGAAAGTTAGAAAGAGTTAAAATCATCCAAAATTTTTACATTGTTTAGAAAGCAATAAAATACTAATCTTTATTTTACTGTTATAATTTTAAAATTAGGATGCTTTTGAACTGTGGTGTTGGAGAAGACTCTTGAGAGTCCCTTGGACTGCGAGGAGATCCAACCAGTCCATTCTGAAGGAGATCAGCCCTGGGATTTCTTTGGAAGGAATGATGCCAAAGCTGAAACTCCAGTACTTTGGCCACCTCATGCGAAGAGTTGACTCATTGGAAAAGTCTCTGATGCTGGGAGGGATTGGGGGCAGGAGGAGAAGGGGATGACATAGGATGAGATGGCTGATGGCATCACTGACTCGATGGAGGTGAGTCTGAGTGAACTCTGGGAGTTGGTGATGGACAGGGAGGCCTGGTGTGCTGCAATTTATGGGGTCACAAAGAGTCGGACATGACTGAGTGACTGAACTGAACTGAACTGAACTGAACCACTAAAAGAGAATTGAAAATCAGAGACATTACTTTGCCAACAAAGGTCCTTCTAGTCAAGGCTATGGTTTTTCCAGTGGTCATATATGGATGTGAGTTTGAACTGTGAAGAAAGCTGAGCACTGAAGAATTGATGCTTTTGAACTGTGGTGTTGGAGAAGACTCTTGAGAGTCCCTTGGACTGCAAGGAGATCCAACCAGTCCATTCTGAAGGAGATCAGCCCTGGGATTTCTTTGGAAGGATTGATGCTAAAGCTGAAACTCCAGTACTTTGGCCACCTCATGCAAAGAGTTGACTCATTGGAAAAGACTCTGATGCTGGGAGGGATTGGGGGCAGGAGGAAAAGTGGACAACAGAGGACAAGATGGCTGGATGGCATCACCAACTCGATGGACGTGAGTCTGAGTGAACTCCAGGAGTTGGTGATGGACAGGGAGGCCTGGCGTGCTGCAATTCATGGGGCTGTAAAGAGTCAGACACGATTGAGAGACTGAACTGAACTGAACTGAAAAGAGAATTTTTAAATGTATGACTATTTGAAAGAATAGCACTGAAATATATATATTACCGTATGTGAAATGAGTAGCTAGTGGGAGTTTGCTGTGTGATGCAGGGAACCCAAAGCCAGTGCTCCATGACAACTTACAGGGTGGGTTGGAAAAAGACGTGAGAGGGGAATTCAAGAGGGATGGGATATATGCATACCTACAGCCAATGTGTGTTGATGCGTGGCAGAAATCATCACAGAATTGTAAAGTAATCACCCTCTAATTTAAAATAAACTATGACTAGCAAGCTAGCAAACTGTAAAAAATAAATAACAAAAATGTTTGATTTCAAGAAAAATAAGAGAAGTAAATGTAAAGGAAAAAGAAACTGGATAAAAAAAGAAGAAACAAGATGGCTTAAATTGAAAACAGATGGTAAGATAGTACTTTTAAACTCAAATATAACCACAAGCATTTTAAATCAAGTGGGCAAAATATTCTAAATATATTACCAAGTGTGCCTGACTAATTTTTTAATGAGGCATACATTAATATGATAGTAATCACATTTTGAAAGAAAAAGATGCAAATACTAAGCAAAAAATAAAACCTGGCATATCTATATTAATTTCAGACCAAAGAGGCTTTAAGGCAAGGATCTTTAGTAGATACAAGAAATAAATTTCAAGATGATAAAAGATTTAATCCATAGGAATATGTAATAATTATAAGCTTAGATGAGTATTACAGTCTTGCTCAGGGATCACTAACCCCTGGACTACCAGTATTGGTCCATGGCCTGTTAGGAATCCAGCCACACAGCAGGTGGTGAGCAGCTGGGGAGGGAGTGAAGCTGCATCTGCTGCTCCCCATGACTCTCCATCACTCACTTTAATACCTGAACCATCCTCCCCCTCCTCTCCCTCTACCCCTAGCCCTGGATCCACGGAAAAATTATCTTCCACAAAACAGGTCCCCATGCCAAAAAGGTTTGGGACCTCTTGGTCTAGCCTTGATGTAAATAATGGAAATATAACTAAATACCAAAAGAGAAAAAAAAATACACAAATCCATAATTGGAGAATCCAAAATCATAAGTGGAGAATTTTACACATCTCTCTCATGTGAGAGAATGTGTGTGTGACAAAGCATGCAAATCCAAAAGATATAGAAGACTGGAACATCAAAATTAAGAAGTTTGCTTTAATGAAATAGAATACTTCAGTCAACACTGGCACTTTTCTCAAACATGCATATTATACTGACTCCAAAATTAATTGTATATTTGAACCATAGAAAAAGTTCCCCCCAAATGTCAAAGAATTGACATCATACAGAGTATACCTGCTTTTGTCATTTTTCAAATATTATATTTAAGGTCCTGGCCAGTGCAGTAAGTTTAGGAAAAAATGTTTTAATTCTAAGAATTTGAAAAAAGATCTTCACTATTCCCAGACATTTTATACATGTAGACAATTCAGAAGGATCTACAAGCTATTATAGTTTGCAAGATAATTTAGCAACATGGCTACATGCAAGATCATCTCTGTCTCTACATATCAGCAACATTAAGAAAATGGAATTAAAAAAGAAGATAGGTAAACATACAAATTTAATCAATAAAATAGAAGGGAAAGATAAATTATAATTAGACATTGAGAAAAATGGATACAATGTGATATGAAAACAAAAGCAGCATACACAGAAAAAATGACAGCATAAAATTTGCTTTAATACAATAAATTTCCAATGAAGCTAAGAAAAATCACATGATAGCAAAATTGAAGTTCTACTAAGTCACAGTACTGTGGTCTGTTTTTTTGATACAGGAAACAAAAGTTTTCACTGTGAAAGAAAGCTTGATGTTCTATAACCCACAGGCCATGACAGAATGTTCTAAAAAGCATGTCATGCCCTTTTTTAACCTTCTTTGATAGCTAATCAATTTCCTCCAACTCGCAAGTATCTCACAAATATAATCTTTTCCAAAGAACATACACTAAGAAAGAACAGAAATTTGTAAAAAAAAAAAAAAAAATCATTTTCATGTTCAAATGAGTGAATCTCCTAGAAGTAAGTAAAGGGAAGTTGAGAATCCTTATTTTTGTGAATTTTTGAAATTTTCATTTTGCTTTGTATTCACTTATTATTTCTAGGAGAAGCTCTAAAATATTGAAGTCAATTCTAACAAAAAATTACTGCACAATCAATAACAATATTTAACTGATCTCATTTTCTTTGCTAAGTATAAATAAAGGAATTTTCTTAAAGAAACTAGTATATGAATCAATTTTCATATAATTACTGTGAAATCCAAAATATTAAGAGCTAGCAGAACTTTAGGGCTTCACCTGTGGCTCAGCAGTAAAGAATCTGCCTGTCCATGCATGAGACGCAGGAGATGCTGGTTCGATCCTTGTGTTGGATCCTTGTGTTGGGAAGATCCTCTGAAGGAGGAAATGGCAACCCACTCCAATATTCTTGCCTGGACAACCCCATGGGCAGAGGAGCTTGTCAGGCTGCAGTCCACTGGGTCGCAAAAAGTTGGACAGGACTGAGAAACTGAGCATGCACACATCAACAGCACTTTAAGACAATCCCTGAGCCAGAGAAATGCCTCTTTAGGTATAAAAATTTGGCTATCATGGGTCAATTATGACAGTTCCTAGGGTCCCAGGAGTTTGCTGTGTTCAGTTCATAGTGGAGACATCCTTCCCCACAAAGGGGTTGTGGCCATGAAGAGATTTGGTAATCTTTTGACACTTCCCTCTCAACTCCCTGATGTCTGAGTCCATCTTTTCACATTTTATTTACTGTACAAATCTCTTGAATTTTCTCTTTAGTTGTAGTTCCAATCCAGAGCTACAGATTTAAGACCACACTTGGCACTTCAGATCTAGATTTCTACAAATAGCAGGTCTCAGATAATAATCACTGTAAAGATTCAAATATTACCATGACTGTGTCATGGCCTATTAATTAGATTGACCTATTAATTAGGTCATGACCTATTAATTAGATTGATATTAATTTTCCTTGGAAAATTAAATCCTTGAATTTAAGTAACTGAAATTGCCATGATTAATAAACTTTTGACTATACTATTTGTACTGATCTTTCCTTTCCCTAAATTATATCAATGAAACAGAAGCAGTAAATATGAGTTATGGGGAGAGGACAGGAGCTTTAAAAACTCACTTTATTGTGCTGTACCATAGTTCACCCATAGAAGAGAAGCCTGCTCATTTTATACTTTGCAAAGCAGAAAGGAACCATAAGACACCCCCTAGTATTTGACTTAGTAGTTTTGGGTGTATCCCAGGGAAATATTTAGTCAACAAGCTCTTCAAGTGATTCTGATTCCAACAAAGTTTAAGAATAATTAGAATCAGATGGCTGGATATAGCAGAACTTTTAAAACATCAGTTTTGAATGAATATGAAATTTAAAAAAAACTTCCACTTGATTTCTTTTTTTTCTTTTGGCCATATCTGCAAAGATAAGTTACTTTCTGAGTCCTCTGACTCCACAGGATGAGTGAAAAGGGACCTCTCTATGGACTCTGTTGTATCCTGGAGTCTGTCATTCATAGCAGCCTGGCAGGGAGTGCAAGCCTGTAATTATCCTTGGGGTACAACTTGGAGAAATAGTTCACCAATCTTTCTCCTTTTGGCTTATTTTCAAGAATATTACTTTTTGTAATAAAGTAAATATTATCACTCAGAAAGATGATGCTTAATACTACTTGCAGAAATTCAGTCTTAGCCCTTAATGCTCCAGATTGATCTTTGCTCTTGCCTATTTGTCTGAGTCCCGGAAACTCTGGTCAATAGAAAACAATTTGCCATGCCAAATATAGTAGTACAATTTCCTTGTAGGACTTTATTTTTTTTAATATAAATTTATTTATTTTAATTGGAGGTTCAGTTCAGTTCAGTCGCTCAGTCGTGTCTGACTCTTTGCGACCCCATGAATCGCAGCACACCAGGCATCCCGGTTCATCACCATCTCCCAGAGTTCACTCAGACTCACGTCCATCGAGTCCGTGATGCCATCCAGCCATCTCATCCTCGGTTGTCCCCTTCTCCTCCTGCCCCCAATCCCTCCCAGCATCAGAGGCTTTTCCAATGAGTAAACTCTTTGCATGAGGTGGCCAAAGTACAGGAGTTTCAACTTTAATTACTGTATAATATTGTACTGGTTTTGCTATACATCAACATGAATCTTGTAGGACTTTAAATCCAAGGTATATCTGTGCTTGTCATTGTATGCATGAAAAATGTAAGAGAAATAAACATTTGTCCATAATATTAACTACTACTGCTCCTCTTCAAGCATTGGCTGGATTCTCAATCTTCTACCATTTAAGAATCCTCTCTTAACAAAAGTAAATACCTTCAAGCATTACAAAATCAGATAAAAGCCTTCAATCATGTGGTCCAGATACTACATAAACTTAGTATGCTCCCTACATATGTCAACCTTGATTACTCATTGCCTGATATCATGGGTTTCCAGCATCTTTTTCATGAATTCTCCTTTGTAGGTTATTTTCAGAAACAATTTTTTAATCATGTTTTCTGAATTAGACAGTTAATTACCTTTTATAATGAATTTCTTATTTAATTTTCTGAATGAATTCATCATTTGATGGCTTACCCTACCTTGGAGACTTGAAATGCAGGTCTAGAATCTGAAGTCGCAAAATTTTCAGATGCTATTTTAAGTAAACAAAATGATAAAATAGGAGAAAATTGCATTGTGTTCTATTCCTTGTGTACAATTGTGTACAATTCCTTGTTATCATGTACATTTGTATTATCAGTTTCATTCATGAATATATTAATTAGATTGATATTTGCTTCATAAGATAAATTGGAGTAAAAATAATTAAATAAAATATCTCTGGTGTTCTGCTCTTTAATCTTCCCTTCACCCAATAGACAGAGCCCCCTATCTAAATGCAGATATAATCACAACATTCCCTTTGAAGGATCCCTCATTGTGTACTTATAAAGCTTGAACACCTTGACATAACATACAAGACCCTTTGAATATTATTCATATTTGTCTCTGATCATTAAATTGTGCTTTAGCAAGACATTCACTTGATTGTCGTCAAATCACGCACATGCACACACACACAGACACACAAATTGTCCTTCCTATTGTCCTCAGTCTATAGGTATATTGGGCCCAATGCCTGAAGTGTTTCCGCAACCTGTAAGGCACATCTCAAGCCAAGTTCTAGAAAGCCTTCTTGAACCCACATCTAGATGGAATTAGATGCTTCTATAACTCTGTGTCTATTTTCTATCCATGCATTTAACTACACTGAGTTCTCATTTTCTATCACAACATCTTTCCAGGAAGGGGAAATTCCTTGAGGAAAGAGACTCTACCTTATTTGCAGTTTAATCTTCTGGCTGGCATCAACAAATGGCTGTTTAACAAGGTAGTTAATTAATTAAAAAAGCAGTTAGTTGTTGCAACCTATCTGAGGAAATGGACTTAAATAATAGAGTTCCTGTGCTAGGAAATAGGCACATATGCTTGATATTCAAAAGACATAAAAATAAGATTTGTTTCTTATAGTTCTATAAAATTTTTGTAAGATTCTTTTCTTAATTAGTGATTTCTTTAGTCATCCAATGACCTATATGGGAAAAGAATCTAAGTAATAGTGGATATGTGTATAACTGTTTCAATTTGTTGCACATCTGAAACTAACACAATATTGTAAATAAACTATTCTCCAATAATAATTTTTTAAAGTTAATTATAAAATAATGAATAAAATATTCTGTCCTCTTTATTCAGTAGTAACATGGAGGGTGGGAGAGAACACGGGTACATGCATTAATGTTGTGTTTTCATGTTCCAGTTGTGAATTTGGTTAAGGCTTCTTAGCTCCTCAGAGTCTCAATTTCTATGTGTAAAGTGATTACCTGAACTATTCACGAAATATCATTGCAAATCAAATGACATAGCTGTGTGGTAAGATCAATGCTGCTGCTGCTGCTGCTAAGTCGCTTCAGTCATGTCCGACTCTGTGCGACCCCATAGACGGCAGCCCACCAGGCTCCCCCGTCCCTGGGATTCTCCAGGCAAGAAGACTGGAGTGGGTTGCCGTTTCCTTCACCAATGCATGAAAGTGAAAAGTGAAAGTGAAGTCGCTCAGTCATGTCTGACTCTTAACGATCCCATGGACTGCAGCCCACCAGGCTCCTCTGTCCATGGGATTTTCCAGGCAAGAGTACTGGAGTGGGGTGCCATTGCCTTCTCCGGGTAAGATCAATAGGAAATACATATTTTCTTCTTTGCTAAATAAATCTGTTCATTCCAGGGTATCACATGTCAGTATAGTGTTACATTTGAAGAAACAGTCCTACACCCACAATAATTAAATACGTTTGTGTTCCTCACTGAACATGAATTTATAAACCAGGACTTCTTAAAATTCACTCTTCCACGTCCAATTTTTTGCACTTGTCCTGTATTTGTATTTGCCCCAAAGCCTGTCTCCTCACACCTCATTCTTAATGCTCCACTAAAGCTTATACTCTTACCCAGAAAATGCAGGCTCTCTCTTCACTGCCATCTCTCCACCCATATCTTTTCTCAAAAGAGCAGGAAAAAACCTCGCTCATGAACAGTCAGGCACTTCTAGTACCTGCTCCTGTTTTATGCACATGATGCTCAGAAACCTCAAGAAGATGTGTGTTCCTGTCCAGGCAGTGGTGATGGCTTTCAAGATTCTCTATGCACAAGCGTCATCCTATTACACTGAACTGTCCCATCCCATCCCTCTCAGCACAGGGACCAAGCACAGAAATCTGTTATTAATTGCTCCATTCAATCATTCACTCAGTCCTTTTAGATCCCAATTCTGTGCCAGCACTGTGCTAGCAATGAAAGTCCTGGCTTATGGTTTCAAGAACTTCAAAGGATAGTGGAAGAAAGATACGTGAAAAGAATGTTTACATCACTGCCTAATAAGTAAAATAATTCAAGTAATTGATCTCTATTATTCTCCTTTGTGCTAAGCAGTGTGTGAAGATCTGGGGCTATAACAGTGGACAGTGTAGATACTAAAGATATAAACTCGGTACAAGGAACATGTTGGTATAGTTTAGGAGACCAGGCAGATATCCCTGAAGAAATGATTGTTAACGTTTTATCTGAAGGGCTTCTGGTTCAAGACGGCGGAGTAGAAGGACATGCACTCATCTCCTCCTGTGAGAGCGCCAAAATCACAGCTAGCTGATGAACAACCATCGACGGGAGGACACTGGAACCTACCAAAAAAAGACGCCCCGTGTCCAAAAACAAAGAAGAAGCCACAGTGAGATGGTAGGAGGGAGACAATCAAGATAAAAGCAAATCCCATACCTGCCAGGTGGGGAACCCACCAACTGGAGAACAATAATACCAAAGGAGTCCTCCCACTGTTGTGAAGGTTCAGAACTCTACATTAGGCTTCCCAGCCTGGGAACCGACAAAGGGACTGAGAATCCCCAGGGCATCTGACCTTGAAGCCCAGCGGGATTTGGTTACAAGACCTCCACGGGACTAGGGGAAACAGAGACTCTAATCTTGGAGGGCACAAACAAAAGCTTTCCCACACCAAGACTCAGAGGAAAGGAGCAGTGATTCCACAGGAAACTGAACCCAAACTACCTGCTACTGATGGAGGGTCTCCTATGGAGCTGTGGGTCAGCAGGGGCTCACCACAGGGACTGTGCGGACTGGCAGCAGCTGTCTGGGAAGGTTCCCCATGATGCAAACATTAAATAACCATTGGCATTATAGGGGCCCCAAAAGGAGAAGAGAGAGAGAAAGGTCCTGAGAAAATATTTGAAGAGATCATAGCTGGAAACTTCCCTAACATGAGAAAGAAAATAATTAGCCAAGTCCAGGAAGCACAGAGAACCCCAGACAGGATAATTCCAAGGAGGAACACACCTAGACACATAGTAATCAAACTCACAAAAATTAAGGACAGAGATAAAACATTAAAAGCAACAAAGGAAAAATGATGAATAACATACAAGGGAACTCCCATCAGGCAGTCAGCTAATTTCTCAACAGAAACTCTGCAAGCTAGAAGGGAATTGCACGACATATTTAAAGTGATGAAAGGGAATAACCTACAATCAAGAATATTCTAACCAGTGAGACTCTTGTTCAGATTTGAAAAGCTTTCCAGAAAATCAAAAGTTAGGAGAATTCAACAGCACTAAACCAGCCTTATAAAAAATGCTAAAGGAACTTCTCTAGGCAGGAAAAAAGAGAAGAAAAGACCTACCTACAGAAAATAAACCTGAAACAATTAAGAAAATGGTAATCAGATCATACATATTGATAATAACCTTAAATGAAAATGAATTAAATGCACCAACAGAAAGACATAGACTGGCTGAGCAGATGAAAACGTGTGCATGCACACACTTCCACTCACCACAGCACTCTGCATGACCCCCCAAATTATATGTAAGCATTTGATATTGTTAGTTTAATCATGTTCCCATTATGGCTTGTAATCGTAATTATCTTTTATTTTTGTCTGGCTATTGATTGTGAAAATGATAAACAACTTTTACTATTGTGATTATTTAACTATTACTCACTTAATACCATTGTATCCTGATTGGTCAACAGAAAAATAATAGAACTGTATATCACCAAAACTAGGTACTAATAGAAAAATCTGTAATCACTTGTTAAAACCCAGATGCATATCAGAATTATCTTGGAATTTTTTGAAAAATACAAATGCCCAGGTATTGCTTTTTTTCCCTAGAGCTCCAGATATGTCTCTAGTGAGCAGTTGTGTTTAAAAACAACTGGAATATATCAGGTTCTTTTACTTTTATTTCATTTGTTTCACTTTTTCTATTCCATATTCAGTGCTCCCATTTTATTTAGTTTATGTTTTCTAATTTCTCCAGCTCTTTTATGTTCTTTCTCAAGTGAATCCCAGGAATGAACAAGTTCTCAGTTCAGTTCAGTTGCTCAATCATGTCTGACTCTTTGAGACCCCATGGACTGCAGCACCCCAGGCTTTCCTGTCTTTCACCAACTCTTGGAGCTTGCTCAGACTCATGTCCATTGAGTCGGTGATGCCATCCAATCATACCCTTTTTCTTCTGCCTTCAATCTTTCCCAGCATCAGGGTCTTTTCCAGTGAATCAGCTCTTTGCATCAGGTGGCCAAAATATTGGAGCTTGAGCCTCAGTTCTTCCAATGAATATGCAGGACTGAATTCCTTTAGGATTGTCTACTTTGATGTCCTTGCAATTCAGAGGTCTCTCAGGAGACTTCTCCAACACCAGTTTGAAAGTATCAGTACTTCAGCACTCAGTCTTCTTTAAGGTCCAACTCTCACATCCATACATGACTACTGGAAAAACCATAGCTTTGATCAGACAGACCTTTGTCAGCAATGTAATGTCTCTGCTTTTTAATATGCTGTCTAGGTTTGTCATAGCTTTTCTTCCAAGAAGCAAGCATCTTTTAGTTTCGTGGCTGCAGTCACCATCTGCAGTGATTTTGGAGCCCAAGAAATTAAAGCCTCACTGTTTCCGTTGTTTCCCCATCTATATGCCATGAAGTAATGGGACTGGATCCCATGATCTTAGTTTTTTGAATATGGAGTTTTAAGTCAGCTTTTTCACTCTTCTCTTTAATTGTCATCAAGAGGCTTTTTAGTTCCTCTTCACTTTCTACCATAAGAAACTGGGAAAGGAGCTAGGAAAGAAAGGGTTTAGTGGGAATTTAGGAAGAGGGCGAGAAGCTTGAAAGTTGGTGAACATCAGCCCTCCCTGTGCAGCACGTGACCGTGATCAGCTTTGTCGGGAAGGGACCAGAAAGGAGGGAACAGAGAGGACAGACGTTCAGCCTGAGCCTTGAAGGAGTCACGGGGAAAGTGGGGGTAGTCTTCCAGACCTCAAGAAGAAGGTCTGTCAAGGGTGCAGCTCAGCCCACACACATGTATCAGTGACGCGGGAGACGTGGTCCAGAGGGTGCTGCTCAGAAATGTGATCTGAAATATGAAGGAAAGTCACTTTCCTAAATAGCTGTCAGCACGTTATCTCAATGGTCTTCCCAGACAAGTTAGCAATTCATCTCCAAACAATAAAAAGATAGGGAAAAAACAAAACCTTGTGTCCATTTTGTTATTTTCTCCTCCTTTCACCCATGTTTAATATATCCTATTGCATTCAGGTATCTAACACATCGAAATTCTACTCATAGACTCTGTCTTTTGTTAAAAATTGGACTATAATTGCATTACAGTGCTTGTTAGTTTCTGCTGTGCAATGAATTGCGTCAGTTATCTGCATACATACATCCCCTTCCTCTTGAGCCTCCCTCCCTGGCATTCCACACCCCTAGGTTTCATAGAGCACCAAATTGAGCTCTCTGAACTCGACAGCAAGTTTGCACTAGCTATCTATTTGAAGGCAATGGCACCCCACTCCAGTACTCTTGCCTGGAAAATCCCATGGATGGAGGAGCCTGATGGGCTGCAGTCCACGGCGTCACTAGGAGTCGGACACAACTGAGCGACTTCACTTTCACTTTTCACTTTCATGCATTGGAGAAGGAAATGGCAACCCACTCCAGTATTCTTGCCTGGAGAGTCCCAGGGATGGGGGAGCCTGGTGTGCTGCCATTTATGGGGTCACACAGAGTCGGACACGACTGAAGTGACTTAGCAGCAGCAGTGTAAATATATCAGTGCTAAGCTCTCAGTTCATCCCACCCTCCTCTTCCCCCACTGTGTACAGGTGTCTCTTCTTTGTGTCTGCATCTCTATTCCTGGCCTGCAGATAGGTTCATCAGAAGCATTTTTCTAGATTTCATATATATGCATTAATATATGATACTTGTTTTTTCTCTTTCTGATGTACTTCACTCTGTATGACAGACTCTAGATCCATCTACATCTCTACAAATGACCCTATTTTCTTCTTTTAGTGGCTGAGTAATAATTCATTGTATGTATGTACCACATCTTCTTTAAGTTTTGTTCATTTGCTTATTACTTGTTTGCATCCTGCTCTAATTTTGCTTTTTAATCCTCAATGAGGAGTCTTAGAAACCTTTGTTGCCACTTTCCTATCAGAATTCCATAAAAAAATATGATTTTACTGACACATGTTTTTATTATTGCTCTTTTAAATATTTTTCTTCTAAGTAATTTTTAAACATTTAAGTAGGTAGAGAACCTGTAAAGGGCACATAAGGACAACGTTTCTTGTTTCACTGAGAAGTGACAACAAAAAAAATGTGCTCTGTGGTGCTAATAGGGGTAATTGAAAGCATAATTACTCCAGAGAACTTGGATTTTAATTGTCACTTACTGCATATTTATTAAAATACCTGCCAATCTATCTCCAAAGATGTCAAAATCTATGGCAAAAATAATGCTTGATGAATTCATATGAAAAGTCATACATTTTAAAATCAACATGTAAAAAAAAATAAATTAACATGTGACACAGTATATGCTATAATTTCATTTGTGGATTTTACTTGTTAGTCAGTCACTAAGTTGTGTCCATCTTTTTGTGGCACCATGGACTGCAGCATGCCAGGCTTCCCTGTCCTTCACTATCTCCCGGAGTTTGCATATGTCAACAATTTCCAGAATACATTGATTGTAATTAAAAGCTATTAGCTATATATATTTTTTGCTCTTAGGTGTTTTTTCTCTTTTTTAAAATCTTATAACCATTTTTACTGACATGTAGTTGATGTACAATGTTTGCTGTTTCAGGTATACAGCAAAATGATTCAGATATATGTATATTAAGTTGTATATTTGTCTGTGTCTAATCTTTTTCAGTGGAGAAGGAAATGGCAACCCATTGCAGTACTCTTGCCTGGAGAATCCCATGGAGGGAGGAGCCTGGTAGGCTACAGTCCATGGAGTCCCAAAGAGTCGGACACGACTGAGCAATAAGGAAGGAAATCTTTTTCAGATTCTATTCTCTTCTTCAGTTATACCTTTAAAAAATCCCTTTCTATAATATTTCTATTGTATGACTTTGAGATTACAGACATTTAGACCTCAATAATCCTGTTTCCAAAATGGAAGGTTAGATATGCTTTAATTTAAATAGATTCAGTAGATGAGTTTCAAACAAATGCAAGATATAGAATTTTTTTTTGCATTCTTCATTCCATTCTTCAGGAGTGGAAAACTTTAAATAAAGGAATTAAATGGAAGAATCATGAATAGACAAAATTTTTCCAGGGTAAAAACAGTTCTGGACTATCACACCCACAGGTAAGGAATCTCCATTATCTGGTGGTGTTTTCCATGTCACTTGGAAATCCTCCTTCCCAGCATTCCATCCACAGAGACAGAAAGGCTACACTGTCTCAGGTTTTATCTATTTGTGGTACATCTCAGCAGTAATTCCAAGGATTATACCCCTTATTATGAGGGACTAGGAAGACGCTGCCAAAGAAGACAGAGCGCCACCTAGTGGGCCACTCGAGGAATCTCTCCAAGGTCAGTCATTCAATGACATGCTTTGATGGGCACTTTCTCAGCACTAAGAGCTCGGTGCACACCTCTCTAAAGCCACACATGCTGATAATGTCAGCACATTGAAGTTCTCCCACCAAGTTTTCCACTGCCTCACCCTTGCACTCGAGGTTCCGGGCCTGGGCTGCCCAGGCCATGTCTCCACATCTATACCTGCTAAAATTCTACTGTCTCCAAGACAATTTCAATGATGTTTTCTCAGTAAGACTTCCAAGTGTCTGCTCCTCAACAGAGCTGCCCTGTGCTTCTACCACAGTATCTGTTGTCTCCATTCCTCATATATGTTTGTACATCATATATTCAGGTTTTTTTTTTATATTTTCGTACATGTGTGACATCCCACTCAACAGTATTTTTTAAAGTAGAAACAATGTCTGATCATGTGATAAACACTCAATAACAAAGTTTATGTTCTTTTTATAATAATAAAAACCTTTATTCCACCCGAGCAACTCAAGTCCTAGAAGACATTTTGAAATTACCAAGGATGTTGACCCATTCTGTTTTATCTTTTCATGACAATAGTCTGACTGAGAGCTTCCCTGGTGGCTCAGATGGTAAAGAATCTGCCTGCAGTGCAGGAGACCCGGGTTCGATCCCTGTTGGGAGGATCCCTCAGTGGAGAGCAGGGATACCAACTCCAGAACTCTTGCCTGGGAAATCCCATGGACGGAGGAACCTGCTAGGCTATATGGGGTCACAACTGAAGTAACTGAGGACAAACACACAAGGCTGACTGACTCGGAAAGTCATACCCCTCCCCCGGCTTCTAGCTGAAAATGCTGTAACAACCATTAACTCCGATTACTTTATAAAACTAAAAATAGACTCTCAAGTCACTCACAGAATGTTTGTTAATGAGTTAATAAATTGATGATCTTAAGAACTCTGTCAGTGGAAAGTGCTGCATTAGAATGAGCGGCGAGCAGAAGTCGGGTGAGAAGCTCCAGTCTCCCTGCCCCTCAGTGAACCCCACAAACTCCCCCACCTCAGAGTTATGCCATGAGGTAGAGAAAGTTCAGGGTTAGAGGCAAGAACCCGGAGAGGAGAAGCCAGCCCCACAGAGCTTAACTGAACGAGGCATGGGAGAGGCCCAGGCAGCTGCTGAAGGCCAGGTCACAGAAGAGCCACAGGGGCGTGGGGGACCACAGCTTCGCCCATCTGAGAGCATGGCTGGGGGGCGGTCCCTGTGTATGTGGGGGTGGGCAGTGCAGAGAAGGATGCATGATCCTCAAATGCTAAAGTGGAAGGAAGTTCTCACAGGCAGGAAAGAATTAAGTCCACAGGTGAGAAGGCAAATGTACTCTTATGACAGATGGTGAAGAATCAGCCTGCAATACGGAAGACCGGAGTTCGATCCCTGGGTTGGGAAAAGGCCCCTGGAGAAGAGAATGGCTACCCACTCCCGTATTCTTGCCTGGAGAATTCCATGACAGAAGAACTTGGTGGGCTACAGTCCATCAGATTGCAAAGAGTCTGACACAGTGAGGGACTAACACTTTCACTTTTCACTCTTAATCAGAGTGAAAAAATGTAGGTAAAAGAGGAGGGGGGCCAGGAGAAAAGGAAACAGTTTAATCCTGTCTTAAAGGCCTGCACATCAGGAATCAGCCTCCTATGAAGAGCAGCCTGGACCTCAAAGCAGAGACAGGGACAGGCATTGACAATCCTGGATCAGCGTTTCTCAGACTTGGCTGAGACAAAGATTCTCTCAACCAATTTCTAGCCACATTAACCGAGCCCTGTTCTCCACCAGCACTCAACCTTGGCCTAGAAAGACTTTCCTAAAACACTAACCTGTTTCTAACCAGTTCAAGCCACGTCCCTAGGATGACCTAAGCTCCCCTTGAGTGCCTGCCTGTAAAAACTCAAAGCTGCCAGGAGGATTTTGTTCCAGTCCACAGGTGCAGACGGGGCCTAAGTCCCAGGCTCTGTGGGAGGGCAGAAGCCTGACTTCCAGAAGTGCTCATTAACCAACCCAGGTGGGTTTCCTGTGGACCAGCCCCCTTCCTGCATTCTGTGACTTTTCCTTCCCTGACTCTGCTAGGCCCTCATTCATCACCCCCACTTCCTATCCCTTCATTCTCATTTAAAGCACCTGGTCACCCAAGCATAGCTGAGCTCAGTTCAGACTGACCTCTTTCCCCACTGCAATTGTGCATCACTGATTAACATCTGTACTTACTTTAGTATCCAGCTTCATTTATCTTTGACAACTATACACATTTTTAAAAATCCCAATATCCAGACTGCATCTCATATCAATTAATTTGGAGTCCCTAGGGTTGGGAACTGGGCTTCAAAACCTTCCAAAGCTCCCTGTGGGATTATAATTATCAGCGACGGTGCTCCTGTGACAGCCAAGCAGAATAAATTCCCTGTGTCATCTCTGAAGGAAACCAGATTTCCAGGTTACCAACCAACCAGTAGCCACCAGGCTCTGGGAAAGAGAAGGGTTGTTGTAGCCAGAAGGCCAACATCACACTGGTCCAGGATGAGGCTGAGGATCCTGGATGATGGCAGGGCCCAGCCCAGAACATCCAAAGCAAGGCTAGAAACAGGGAGGTGCGAGCAGGAACCTCCATGGAACCAGGACCCAAGGCCCAGCTGCGGGTCAGAACCAGGACAGGGGTCATTTGGGATCACTGACATGAAGGGTCATGGGTGGAGGCATCAGTTTAAAACTGTAATTATTTAAAAAAATTTCATTGAGTTACAATGTCATGCCAAAAGTGACTCAGTTATATACCTACATACATTAATTATTTTTATATTCTTTTCTATTAAGGTTTATCACAGAATACTGAATAGAGTACCCTGTGCTACATGGTAGGACTTTGTTGGTTACCCATTCTAAATGTAATAGTTTTAATCTACCAACTCCAGACTCCTAGTCCATCCCTACCCCACCCCGCCCCCTTGGCAAATACAAATCTGTTCTCTATGTCTGTGAGTTTGTTTCTGCTTTGTAGATGGGTTCATTTGTGCCATATTTTAGGGTTCACATATAAGTGATATTATCTGGTTATTTGCTTCTCTTTCTGACTTACTTCATTTAATATGATAATCTCTAGTTGTGTCAGTGTTGTTGCAAAAGGCATTATTCATTTCTTTTTATGGCTGAGTAATATTCCATTGCATACATGCACCACATCTTCTTTATCCATTCATCTGTGATGAACACTTAGATTGCTTCTATGACTTGGCTATTGTGAACACTGCTGCCATGAACATTGGGGTGCAGGCATGATTTTGAATTGTGGTTTTCTCTGGATATCTGCCCAGGAGTGGGATTGCTAAACCATATGGTAATTGTATTTTTAACTTTTTTAAGGAACCTCCATAGTGGCTATACCAATTTACATTCCAACCAATGGTATTGGAGGGTTCCCTTTTCTCTACACCCTCTCTGGCACTTTTGTTTGTAGGTTTTTGGATGATGGCCATTTTGACTGGTGTGAGGTGATACTTCATTATATTAAAAGGTTTGATTTGCTCTTCTTTAATAATTAGTGGTGTTGAGCATCTTTTCACATGCTTTTTGACCATCTGTGTGTTTCCTTTGGAGAAATATTTATTTAGGTCTTCTGTTCATTTTTGATTGGGTTCTTTTTGTTATCTTTTTTACATTGAGCTACATGAGCTGCTTGTGTATTTCGGAGATTAATCCCTTGTCAGTTGCTTTGTTTGCAGGACCCCCAGAGCAGGACCCACACTTCTCAGAGAGAGGGAGAAGAGACTGGGCATAACATTGACGACTGAGCAGGACTTTCTTAGAATAAAAGGGTGAGGGAAGTGTATTCTGGGCAGATAAAACCACAGGTGCTGAAAACCTGGGTATGGGAGGGGGTCATGATGATGACCTGAGTGCTTAAAGCAGCAAAAGCTGGTCAGTTAGAGAACAATGGTCACACCCTTAGAGCAAAGGAAACTATTGCACTCAGTGGTGGGAGAAGCTGGAAGCAGGCTTTGAATTTCCGAGACCATTTCCCAGAGCAAGGGTGTACTCTCTGAAGTCTCTGGAGGAGCCTCTGTGAGAATTAGCGTCTGGGATTCCTGCGGGGGAGAGGTCAGGGGTGGTGGAGGCAAAGAAGTGGGTGGATTCAAGGTTCCCTGAGAGGTATCACTGCTGGGTCTGCGTGGTGAAAGTGGAAATCAAAGTCATGTCTGACTCTTTGCAACCCCATGGACTATACAGTCCATGGAATTCTCCAGGCCAGAATACTGGAGTGGGTAGCTTTTCCCTTCTCCAGGGGATCTTCCCAACCCAGGGATCAAGCCTGGGTCTCCCACATTGCAGGTGGATTCTTTACCAGTTGAGCCATGAGGGAGGCCCAAGAATACTGGAGTGGGTAGCCTATTCCTCCTCCAGCAGACCTTCCCAACCCAGGAGTTGAATCAGGGTCTCCTACATTGCAGGCAGATACTTTAAAAGCTGAGCTTCCAGGGATTCCCTGGGGCTTGTGGTGAATAGGATAAAAATGGGTTAGGGAGAGCAGGGAGCAGAATAACCACCCTGCAACCAGCTTTCAACAAGCTAGGATAATGCAGATTTGGGGGCTGCAAAGGAAGACAAAGTCTCAGTTTTTGTCATACTCAAGTTGCCACAATCAGAATAGAACTCTTAGATTGTTTGTTTGACATTAAAATAATCAGATCAATAAATTTTTTTGTTGATTCTAAATATAATCTCCATGCTAGCATTTAGTTCTGATGATACATATGTCTGAAAATGTTTTGTCTCTTCTATCACCATTCTGAAACTTTTAACAAAATATATTCCTTGTAACAATTTTTTGGTGAGAATTCTGTTTTCTATATATAAGAGCATACTATCTTCAGAGGCAGTTTTACTTCTTCCTTTCTGATTTGGGTGCCCTTTCTCACTTATATGTGTGTGAGTGAGTGAGTGAGAGTGTGTGTGTGTGTGTGTGTGTGTGTTGTTTGTTAATTTTCTTAATTGCTGGAAAAGGTCAGTTTTCAATCCAGTTCCAAAGAAAGGCAATGCCAAAGAATGTTTAAACTACCACATAGTTGCGCTCATTTCACAGGCTAGCAAGTTAATGCTCAAAATCCATCAAGGATGCTTCAGCAATACATAAACTGAGAAATTCCAGATGTTCAAGCTGGATTTAGAAAAGGCAGAGGAACCAGAGATCAAATTGTCAGCATCTGTTGGATCATCGATATAGCAAAGGAATTCCAGAAAAACATCTACTTCTGTTTCATTGACTATGCTAAAGACTATGTGGATCACAACAAACTGGAAAATTCTTAAAAGGATGGGAGTGCAAGACCTCATTACCTGCCTCCTGAGAAACCTGTATGCAGGTCAAGAAACAAAAGTTAGAATATGACAGGGAACAATGGACTAATTCAAAATTGGGAAAGGAGTATATCAAGGCTGTAAATTGTCACCCTGCTTATTTAATTTATATACCGAGTACATAATGTGAAATGCCAGGCTGGATGGATCACAAGCAGAATCAAGATTGCTGGAAGAAATATCAACAACGTCAGACATACAGATTATATCCCTCTAATGGCGAAAGTAAAGAGGAACTAAGGAGCCTATTGATGAGGGTAATGGCTGAATGGCATCATGGACTCGATGGACATGAGTCTGAGTGAACTCCGGGAGATGGTGATGAACAGGGAGGCCTGATGTGCTGCAATTCATGGGGTCGCAAAGAGTTGGACACGACTGAGCAACTGAACTGAAATGAACTGAAAAGAGGAGAGTGAAAAGGCTAGCTTGAGAGTCAACATTCAAACAATTCAGATCATGGCACTCTGGCCCATCACGTCATGGCAAATAGATGGGGAAAAATTGGAAACAGTAGCAGATTTTCTTTTCTTGGGCTCCAAAGTCATTGCAGATGATGACTGCAGCCATGAAATTGAAAGACGCTTCCCCTAAGGAGAAAAGCTATGACAAAACTAGATAGTGTATTAAAAAGCAGAGACATCACTTTGTGGAAAAAACGTCCATACAGTCAAAGCTATAGTTTTTCCAGTAGTCACATATCGATATGAGAATTGGACCATAAAAAAGCCTAAGTGCTGAAGAATTGGTGCTTTCAAATTGTGTTGGAGAAGACTCTTGAGAGCCCCTTGGACAGCAAGGGGATAAATCAGTTAATTCCTAAAGGAAATCAATGCTGAGTAAAACTGATACTTCGGCCATCTGATAGAAAGTGACAGCTCATTGGAAAAGACTCTGATGCTGGGAAAGACTGAAGACAAAAAGAGAAGAGGATGACAGAGGATGAGATGGTTGGATGGCATCACCAACTCAACTGAAGTGAATTTGAGCAGACTCAGGGAAATACTGAAGGACAGAAGCCTGGGATGCTACAGTCCATGGGGTCGCAAGAAGTCAGACACAGCTTAGTGACTAACAACAGCAATGGGGCTCCCAGTACTACGTTGAATAGAAGAGGCAAGAGTGAGTATCTATGTCTTGTTCCTGGCCATGGGGAAAAGGCTTTTCACTAAGTATGATGTTAACTGTTGATTTCTCATATATGAACTCTATTATTTTTGTGGTGTATTCCTTCCATAACAAATTTGTTGAGACCTTTTATCATAAAAGGATGTTGAATTTTATCAAATACTTTCTCCGCATCTATTTAAATGTTCATCAGATTTTTATCCTTCCTTCTAGTAATGGGATGTATCACATTTTTGACTTGCGTATGTTGGACCCCTCCTGAGTCCCAGGGATAAATCCCACATACTCATAATGTGTGATCCTCTTACTGTGCTCTTCAATTCTGTTTGCTAGTGTTTTGCTAAGGATATTTGCATCTGTATTCATCAGGGTCATTGGCTTGTAATTTTCTTTCCTTGTAGTGTCCCTGTTGCACTTCATTATCAGGACAGTTTAGTGTTTCTATTACTTCAAGATTCAGGATTGATAAGTTGTTTCTAGGAATTTGTCCATTTCTTTTAGGTTATCTAATTTGTTAGTGGAGAAGGCAATGGCACCCCACTCCAGTACTCTCGCCTGGAAAATCCCATGGACAGAGGAGCCTGGTAGGCTACAGTCCATGGGGTCGCTAAGAGTCGGACACAACTGAGCAAATTGTTCATTATCATCATCTTTGTGTTTCTCTGGGATCAATTGTTATGTGTCTTCTTTCACTTATAATTTTATTTGATTCATTTCTTTTTTGTTAATTAGTTAACTGTTCAAATCTGTTTATCTTAAGAAAAAAATTTTAGTTTCTTTGATCTTTGTCTTTCTAGTCTCTATTTCATGTATTTCTGCTATAATCTCTATTATTTCCTTCTTTATGCTACCTTTGGGGTTAATTTGTTCTTTTTCTGCTTCACTGAGATATAAGGTTAGGGTGTTTGAGATCATTTTTGTTTCTTTCTAATGTGGGCATTTGTCACCAGAATTTCCTTCTTAGTACATTTTACTGAATCCCGTAATTTTCTTTTTAAATTTTTGTTTGAAATTATTTATTTTTATTTTATTTTTTATTTCCTCTTTGATCCATTGGTTATTTGGAAGCATGTTTTTTCCACATATCTATAAATTGTCCTGCTTTCCTCCTGTTATTGATTTCTAGTTTCATCTTTGTGGTAAAAAAGAAAAATTGCTTGATGATTTCAGTCTTCATAAATTTGTGAAGACTTATTTTGTGACCTATCATGTGATCTACCCTGGAGAATTTTCATGTGCACATTAGAGGAATGTGTATTCTGCTGCTCTTGGATGGGATGTTCAGAATATGTTTGTTAGGTTCTTTGGTCTCAAATGAAGTTCAAATCTCTTATTTCCTTGTTGATTTTCTGTCTGGATAATTTATCCATTATTGAAAATGGAGTGTTAAAGTTCTCTGCTATCATTTCTGCCTATTTCTGCCTTTAGATTTGTTAATATTTGTTTCAAATATATAAATGTTTCAATATTGGGTGTATATATATTAAAATTGCTATACCTGTTTAATATATTTATATCTACTTAATAAATTGATCCCTTTTACATTACATGGTGACCTTTCTTTCTCTTATAATAGCTTTTGACTTGAACTCTATTTTCTCTGACATAAACATAAAACAACAGAATGGGAAAGACTAGAGATCTCTTCAAGAAAATTAGAGATACCAAGGGAACATTTCATGCAAGGATGGGCTCGATAAAGGACAGAAATGGTATGGACCTAACAGAAGCAGAAGATATTAAGAAGAGGTGGCAAGAATACACAGAAGAACTGTACAAAAAAGATCTTCACGACCCAGATAATCATGATGATGTGATCACTAATCTAGAGCCAGACATCTTGGAATGTGAAGTCAAGTGGGCCTTAGAAAGCATCACTACGAACAAAGCTAGTGGAGGTGATGGAATTCCAGTTGAGCTGTTTCAAATCCTGAAAGATGATGCTGTGAAAGTGCTACACTCAATATGCCAGCAAATTTGGAAAACTCAGCAGTGGCCACAGGACTGGAAAAGGTCAGTTTTCATTCCAATTCCAAAGAAAGGCAATGC
>SJYT01067268.1:253694-297293 GCA_006410635.1 Cephalophus harveyi | reverse complement strand
CGACTGAGCGACTGAACTGAACTGAACTGACTGAAACATAGCTACACTTGCTCTCCTCTGGTTTGCATTTGAATGGTTTTTTTTTTTTTTTTTCCCATCCCTTCACCCTCATCCTGTGAGTGTTCTTGTAGCTTAAGTGTCATGTAGGCAGCACTGAGTTAGGTTTTGCTTTTTTGACCTATTTGGTCACTCTATTTCTCCTAATTGGAGAATTTAAACCATTTATATTTAGAGCAATTTTTGATAGGTAAGGACTTACTATTTTCATTGTTTTCATTGTTTTCTTATTGCTTTGTAGTTCCTTTCTTCCTCTCTTGCTGTCTTTGAGAATTGTTTTTTATAATGTTGATTTTGGTTCTTTCTCTTTATCATTTTTGTATCTGTTATAGATTTTTGATTTGTTATTATTACCAAGAGGCTTTCATAATACATATTATAGTTATAACAGTCTATATTAAGCTGATAATTAAAGTTCAAGTGTATAAGAAAGTTGTACACATTTACTTGCTTGGAGTAGGAAGGAAGAGAAAGAGAGAGAATGAGTTGGTGAGGGCAGAAGGCAACCCCCCAACCCTACATTTTGCCCTCTAGACTAGCCTCCCATGTTTTTCTCAGCCATAAAACACATCTTACTCACCAATCTCACTTTGTGGAATTGTTATTCACCAATAAGTAACTCCAGTATTAGCTATTATTTTTTTTCTTACAGTTGTATTGAGATAAGGATTCTATGTGATTCATTTGTAGTGGCCAAAAGGTAGGGAAAACATGAACATCTTGCTTTACGTAAACTAAATAAAAATCATTATAATAAAAACTCTTAATTTGTTACCCAGAAATACAAATGCAAATACAAATCTATTAAAATCCTAAAGAAAAATTGCAAAAGCAACTATTATTTGCTTTACTTTAAAAGCTCAGGGGTTATGTATATTCTTTCATACACACAGCCTTCAGAAAATCACTTTAGTTATATGTGTATCTCCTTAAAATGTCTTACATTAGGCAGCTACAAAAACCCCTTTCCTTCCTCTGGGTCCCTTCACTGCATTTGTGCTCCCCCTTCAGCTCTGCCCTCCATATCACCAATCTACTTGAACTCCTTCCCTCCACACGCAACCCCAGATGTGGATTCTGGTCTCCAGTGCTAAGGGTCATTCATTACAGAGGACAGATCTTTAGAGTGCTGGTGAAGAGCTCTTCCACTGTGTGACATGAACCACAAGTTCAGGATCTAACCTTCCAGCCTGAATAGATGCTCCACATAAGCAATTTGTTTATTCATTACTCTATATCCAATCACCTAACAGTGCAGAGAACACAGTCAAACTTAGTGAATATTTGTTGAATGAATGAATGTCTAGACTTTCTTAGTGTGAGGTGGGAGAGGAGCTGCAAAAGGAAAATGGCCAGGATGGAACAGGAAAAGGATAGAAAGCAAGGAGAGGAGAAGGCAAGAGGCAGAACAGAGGATTCAAAACACAGTAACTTTGGTCACAACAAAGAGCTTCTGTCTTCTGACTCATCCCCTTCTCATCTTCCTGGAGATCCATTCATCAGATGTGCTGTGAAAAATGTCAAGATCAAGAAGCAATTCAGGTTCTCAAACATGAGAAACTGCTCGTTGCTCTGTTGCCAGCTCCCAGCCAATCCCTCACTAACTGTTCATGCCATTGTCTGCTGACATCTTCCAACAGAAAAAGATATTTGCAGATGTTCACGAACATCCTGATTGGGAGTTTCCATCTGAAGTCATAGGAATTAAAAGGGCTTTGAAATAGAGAGCCCTTTAGAGATAAAAATGACATGTACAAGGCATTCCAGTGTTATGAACAAATATTCAGGCTTAGTCCTTTATTGTGGTCTTTCAAATCTTATGTGCATGGGAACAAGATTCTGAGTTTTTTTGTCAGAAAACATATGCAGGAAGAATTGGTGATATTCAACATTTAAATGTCAGAAATTTATTTTAAAAAATAAACCTACTGTGTCTGCATGCCCTGAAACCCATGTGCCACAACTAGAGAGTCTGTGCACAGCAACCAAAGATCCTGCATGCTACAACCTCCATGCAGCCAAATAAATAAATAAATGCAAAAAAAAAATCATATCCCTGTATTATCAGCAGCACCATTGAGAAACAGAACTCACCGACCTATCAGAAACTACAAGTTCATGGGGGTGAGTCCAACATGGGTGAGAGTAGAGGGTTCTCTGCATTCTGTGCTGTCCACATCCTAGAATCTATTACTGGCAGTAGTGGTATTCTCCCAAGTCTATTACATATCTTTTCACCAACTTCTCTATGTGAGAAGCATCTTTTCTCCTCTTTCACAACCACAGCACAAATTCCTCCCACTCAGGCAGTGCCTATGATTATGCTCAAAATAAACCTCATTTAAGTTAGTGAATATTAAAAACACTTCTACCTAAATGTGTGTTATATAAGGAAGGAAATGGAGGAAAGCTATAGAAATATAAGAGAAAAATTTCCTATAGCATGTCAGTTTAGTCCACACAGAAGTGATGGGTTATGTTTGAACAGCTGAAGGAATTTTGTGGTTAAACCTCTACAGATGTGTTCATGTGATCCCTGACCAAAAAATCTTCCTAGATATCACAACACTTCATACAAACTTTGGCAATTCAGGTATATTCTTTAAGCTTAATCTGTTTCAGCTATTAGTGGAATGAAGCACCCATCTGATTGCATGGAGAAAATATTACTATAGTATGTTACACTGTATCATTGCCAGCTCACTCTCATGCATGGGTTTGCATTAGGATCAAACTTTTGGGACTTGAAAGAGTTTGTTAGGATGCATAACAGTGAAATGACTAAATGTTTTGCAAGTGAAGTTCACATAGCATGACTATTATTACAAAACCTAAGAAAATCACAATAGTAAGTAATATGCCTATGGAATAAATAAATACTGGAAAAAATATTTGTGGGTTTATTAACTGAGCAAAAGTGTTAGATGCTCAGTCATGCCTGACTCTTTGCAAATCCCATGTACTGTAGTTTGCCAGGTTCCTCTGTCCATAGAATTTTCCAGGCAAGAATACTGAAGTGGGTTGCCATTTCCTTCTCCAGGGAATCTTCCCACCCCAGGAATCAAACCCAGGTCTCCTGCATTGCAAGCAGATTCTTTACCACCTGAGCCACTAGGGAAACTCTATTAACTGAGCTAATAGTGTGATATATCATGGCATCTTAATCTAAATTTATTAAAATAAGAAACAAACACAAAAATCATTTTCAGTTCAGTTCAGTCGCTCAGTTGTGTCCGACTCTTTGCGACCCCATGAATCGCAGCACGCCAGGCCTCCCTGTTCATCACCATCTCTCGGAGTTCACTCAGACTCACATCCATCGAGTCAGTGATGCCATCCAGCCATCTCATCCTCGGTCGTCCCCTTCTCCTCCTGCCCCCAATCCCTCCCAGCATCAGAGTCTTTTCCAATGAGTCAACTCTTCGCATGAGGTGGCCAAAGTGCTGGAGTTTCAGCTTTAGCATCATTCCTTCCAAAGAAATCCCAGGGTTGATCTCCTTCAGAATGGACTGGTTGGATCTCCTTGCAGTCCAAGGGACTCTCAAGAGTCTTTTCCAACACCACAGTTCAAAAGCATCAATTCTTCGGCGATCAGCCTTCTTCACAAATTGTGGACACAAGGAAAAGTACATCTATGTTCTAATCTCTGGAGTCTGTGAATGTCACCTTATTAGGGAAAAGCATTTTGCAGATGTAATCAAGTTAAGGATCTTAAGATGAGGAGATAATTTTGGATTATCCAGGTGTGCCCTGAATCCAATGAGAAGTGTCCTGATAAGAGACAGGATGAGGCAAAATCAGCCAAGAGAAGAAGGCAACAGGAAGACAGAGGCAGTAGTGCAGCCCCAAGCCCAGGAATGCAGAAATCCACCAGAACTGTGAGAGGCTTGATTTGAAATATAACCTCCAATTAAAATAAATAAATTTATATTAAAAAAAGAAATGCTGAAAGAAATTCTATTACCACATATATTGAAGGGTACATTTTAAATTAATTTTTATTGGAGTATAGTTGCTTTACAAAGTTGTGTTACTTTCTGCTGTACAGCAAAGTGCAACAGTGATATGTTTATATATACCCCTCTTTTTTGGACTTCCTTTCCATTTTGGTCACCACAGAGTATTGAGTAGAGTTCCCAGTGCTATACAGTAGGTATAGATTATATTATATATAGATTATATATTATTATATATATATTATATATATTATTATAGAACAAAATTGAAGAGTGCATTTAGAACTGAGAGGAAATAAACTAAGAGCTGACACACTTGCATGATAACTCTCATCTATAATCACACATGGACACCAAGACTGAGAGGTGATACAGCCCCCAAATCGCATAGATAGAAATTACGCCCAGAGCCGTAAATGATTGATAATTCCTGAAATTTGGCTCTGAGCATGCCCTGAGAGCAGTATGATGAAAATTGCCCACTTAAAGGATTTCGGTGATGGCTTTATATTCTATCCCTGCAGATGGTGACTGCAGCCGTGAAATTAACAGACACTCGCTCCTTGGAAGGAAAGCTATGACCAACTTAGACAACATATTAAGAAGCAGACATCACTTTGCCGACAAAGGTCCATCTAGTTAAAGCTATGGTTTTTCCAGTAGTCATGTCTGGATGTGAGAGTTGGACTATAAAGAAAGCTGAGCACTAAAGAACTGATGCTTTTGAACTGTGGTGCTGGAGAAGACTCTTGAGAGTCCCTTGGCCTGCAAGGAGATCAAACTAGTCAATCCTAAAGGAAATCAGTCCTGAATATTCATTGGAAAGACCGATGCTGAAGCTGGAACTCCAGTACTTTGGCCACCTGATGGGAAGAACTGACTCCCTGGAAAAGGCCCTGATTCTGGGAAAGATTGAAGGCAGGAGGAGAAGGGAAAGACAGAGGATGAGATGTTTGGATGGCATCAACAACTCAATGGATATGAGTTTGAGCAAACTCTGGGAGCTGGTAATGGACAGGGAAGCCTGGTGTGCTGCAGTCCACAGGGTTGCAAAGAATTGGACACGACTGAGTGACTGAATTGAACTGAACTGAAAACTGCTTCATTCCAGGGATTCATTCAAACGTCATTCCTAGGCTTTAACTCAGGATCAAGACTGTTGATCAAGCAGCTAAAAGAACACACTAGTCAGTCCCTTAGAACCCTTGAAGGCATAAAAGGAGTGCCTCATAGATCAGATTAGTGAATTTTAGGACCAGAGAGTGAATTTCCAAAGACATGTCGTGGAGGGAGACCCAACATACCTGGAAACAGCCCAAACAAGAACAGTAATCAAAGGCAAGGTGACAAGCACCAGAAGAAAAGATCTGGGCCTCTGTACTTGAAGGATGAGATTTGGAAACAAGAAGAGCTAATGTTACAGAGTCCAAGCTTGCACTGCTGGCCACACGACATGCCAATAAATCAAGAGATGAGTTGATGGGACGAGGAATAGAGACTTTATTCAAAAAGCCAGTAGACCTAAGAACACAGTGGGCTCATGCCCCAAAGAGTCATCTTACCTAGGTTAGAATTCAGGCTGCTTTTTCACTAAAAGGGGAGAGAATAAAGTCAAACACTTCCTAGTTCCCATCAGCCTCCAGAGCAAATGTGTTAATTTCTTTCTTCCTACAGTTATTTATAGGTGGGCCTGGTCAGGATGTTTCCTGAAAGCTAAACAAAGGCATTTTAGCTTAATGCTCATTACCTGGGAGGCAGGGTTTCCAGAGCCATTATGTATAATTTAAGGTTATAAGCAACATCCCTTTAGTGATGAACTTGTAATAGAATACAAAGATTCTTTCCTATTTCACTAACACAGAAGAATGTTGTGAGCAGGTTAGCGGATTAATCCCAGAGTGGCATACCTCTGACTTCTTTTTAATGACCTCTTAGTGTACATTTGTGGAGTTATGCTAAGTTGATTTAAAGGGCCTGCACTGGTACAGTCAGCACATTCTCCAACATTATAACAATCTGCTTACTGCCTCTGAAGACTCACACTGGGCTCTAAAATCATTTCCATATTTAGGTTTGAATCCACTTAAAACTCAGCGGGTCACCCCACAGCCTTCGGCAAGCAGAAAGCACATCCTGAGTCCCATAGCAGGTACTTCATGCCTCAAGTAACTTCCCAACACTACTAGGTATTTTTACTTTTACTTTAATTAAGATATAACTGATATAGAAGTATATTTTAGTGTATGACAAAATAACTTGAGACATATGCATTTTGCTCAATGATCACCACAATAAGTTCAGTTAACATCCATCAACAAACATAGTTAGAATTTTTTTTTCCCCCCTGTGATGAGAACTTGCAAGGTCTACACTCTCAGCCACTGAAACCAACACAGTTCTGTAAATAAAAAATCCTTCAATTAAAAACTAAATAATCTTTTTAAAAATACATTAAAAAATATATACAGCACAATAATGTTAGTTATAGTAACCATGCTATACATTACATCTCTAGGACTTATTTATCTCATAGCTAGAAGTTATTATCTTTGCCCATTTCCTGCCCACCACCACCCCACTTCTGGCAGACACCAAGCTACTCTGTATTTGTGAGTTCTGGTTTTGTGTGTGTGTGGGTAGGTGTGTTTAGAGTCCACATGGAATTGAATTCATACAGGGTTTATCTTTGTCTGACTGATTTCACTGAACACAATGGCCTTAAGATCCACCTACACTGTTGCAACTGGCATTATTTTCTCATTTTTCATGGCTAAATAATCTTTCCATTGAATACATACACTACATTTCTTTATTCATTCATCCATCGATTGATATGTAGGTCGTTTCCATGTGCTGGTATTGTAAATAATGCTGCAATGGACATGAGGATATAAATAAATTGGTCGAGTTAGTATTCCTTTTCCCTTTGGATAAACGGAATCCCAGATGTGGGATTGCTGGATCATGTGGCAACTCAAAATTATTTTTCATTTTTTGAGGAACCTCCATGCTGTTTTCCATCATGGCTGCACTAATCTACATTTGTACCAGCAATGTTTCCTTTTCTCCACATCCTCACCGACACTTGTCTTTTTGATCCCAGCCATTCTGACAGGTGTGCGATGAATTCTCATTGTGGTCTTCATTTGAGTTTCTCTGATGATTAGTGACGTTGAACAACCTTTTGTATATTTGTTAGAAAGCTTTAAGCCTTCTTTGGGGAAAAATGTGTTTGCAGAAGATCTGCCCATTAAAAAAAATGTATTTCAGTTCTTTTCCTACTGAGTTGTAAGAGTTCTTACATATTTTGGATTTTAACCCCTTGGTTTTTATTTCAGTCTCTCCTCTTTTGCCCACTTCCTTGAAGAAAGGGGCCTTGCCTGTCCCTACACTGTCTTCTTCAGAGACTGAAATTCTAATTTCTGTGTGTCTATACGTACTACTTATACTGAGATTTCCCCAAAATCACTTTCTCCTGGATCTGGGACATTCCTCTATTTGCTGCCAAATCTCCTTTCTACCTACAGGTTACTTAGTGCACCTTGTTGGATTCTTGGCTGTCAAACCTGGCTCTCCTGGAGCCTTGCCTTGACTATACTCCTTTATGCAGGAATATATCTGTGCCCAGTCTCCTGGATGCCAAACATTGTTTATCTGAGCAAAGTATTCACAGTTGAGCCACATTTACACTGCATTGGCCTCATATAGGGTAGTATAAAGTGATTACTGATGTTCAACACTTTGACCTGGAAATACTACTAGAATCATAGATACATGAGAAATACTAAGCCACATTGAATTTTCTCTATTGCCAGGTAAATATATAAAATACTTTTAAAAATAATTCAACAAGGCATGAAATAATATCTATCAAATATTAATTTAACCAAGAATTCAATTTACCATAACATGTATTCCACCCAAATATTGTCAGTTATCAATTATAACACCATTCAAACAAATGCAAATACATGGCTGTTGGTACACAGACATACATATCACAATGTTTTTTGTCCCAAATGCATATCACAATGATTTTCCCCCCAAATACAGTTAATACTCTTCCACACTTGCTAGTCCAGAGAGTCTTTTTTCATTTCATTCCTCCCCACAAAAAAAAAAAAAAAAAAAACTGATGTAAGGACAACAGAATTTTGGAACATCAATTTTTGCAGTGGAGATATATAACAAGGCTCTAGCAGGGTTCTGTGTTCTGCTCACAGGGTCCAAAGAACATCTGAATTATTCCAGATTTGCTCTTGAGCACAAGGAAATGTCTCATGATTTATTATAACTACCAAAAGTTTTCAAATTTTTATCTTTTTTTTGACACATCCAAAATCTGAGTAACTGGACTTTCTGTTCCAGCCAAGACTAGATTTACTCTCCACCTTTAGGTGACTAAGAAAACAGTCCAAATATATGTGCAACAAAATCTTTTAGACAGCACACAGGAAACAGAACAGACAAGTGATCTCAATGAGATACGGAACAAACAAGGTGAGCAACAGGGGTTGCCCAGCTCACTGCTGCCGCAGCAGAGTATTTCAGGACACAACGGTCCCCCTGAGTGAGAGACAGAAAGGAGAGTCCAAAGAGGCACAGGAGGCAAGATCTGCAGGCAAAATACTGGACAGGAGAGAGCTGCACAAACAGGGAAGAAATACATACACACAAATAGGGGAGAAATGCACACACACAAACACACACACATAGGTGGCCTGAGGGGTTCCTTTGAGTCATCAGCTGATGGGCACCTGTGTGTGACAAATCCGGGGAGCAGGGAGAGCACCACTAGACAGGAGCAGGAGGGCAATCGCTGAGCTGACACAGAACAGAAAGCAGTTCAGATTTCCACCAGCCAGAGTAGAGAACACTCAGAAGAGAGAAGGTGTCAGGTGTCAGGCGGAGTGCTTAGAAGAGCATGGCCTCAGTAGTTGGGAATGTTTAACCCTGCCTTTAAAGGATACAGACATAGAGAACAGACTTGACACAATAGGGGAAGGAGATGGCAGGATGAATTGAGAGAACAGCTTTGGCGCATATACACTTCCATGTAGCTAGTGGGAAGCTGCTGCATGACCCAGGGAGCTCAGCTCAGTGCTCTGTGACAACCTAGAGGGGTGGGATGGGAAGGTCTAAGAAGGAGGGGATATATAATTATGATTGATTCATGTCGTATGGCAGAAACCAACACAACATTGTACCAATTATCCTCCAATTAAAAACAAAAAAGCTGCTCTGATCTCACTTATCCAAGCCTACAAAGAACACCTTAAACTGTTTCAAACTCTTTGTAGGTAACTTAACTGCAACTGAGAGTAAAACTCAAGAATATTTAAAAGAAAATTAAAATATCAGCAGTCAACAATGCAAAATTCTATGTGTAGCACACACTCAAAGGTTAAGGATATGCAAAGAAGTGGGGAAATGTTAGCTATAATGAGGGAAAAGAAAATCAGTTAATAGAAGCAGCCACCAAAATGGCACGAATGATAGAATTTGTAGAAAAAGAACATTAAAACAGTTATTATAACTATATTCCATATGGTCAATAACTGAGTAACTAAGCAATAATAATGCTCATTGAGTTCTAGGTTTTGGCTGTACACACAACAAAAACATGCTGATTTTGTTGTTGTTCCTGTTACAGAAAATTTTGGAAAGTATCTAAACAGAAGGGAACTGTATGTCAGTTATTAGTTTTCCTTTTATATTTTAACAAGAATATGCGTTCCTGTATTGGGTTAACTAGAAAACTGGTAAAGCATTTCTGTCTGCCACAATAAAGAAAACTGTATTTCTCTTTGGACTAATATCTCTACTTATTTCATTGCTTTATGGTATTACTGGTGTCAAAGCACATTGGGATTATTGAGAAAAATTAGAAGCATGAATCATGAAAATGACCTTCTCTGCAGTAGGCTTTCATTATGAGCCAAGGTGTAAGTTGAAGAAAACGGATCATCAGAAATTGGGTCCCACTCTCTGCTTAGCAAACAGGAAGTGAGTTCATGGTCTTGGTGTGTGTTCATAGAAATGAAGGCTTATCCTGAATTATAGCCCCCACAAATGAGTCTCAAGGTGAGTAAGATGCATGTTTAAGCAACAAATTACACCCACTCCAGGTATCAAGGGTATTACTCATTTGCTTTCCTGGCTCAAAATAATCTCCTTCCAACTAGCCAAATTACCCCAAACCTCTTCATATGCCAACAAATGGGACCCAGTCCAGATCCTTCCACTGAATCAGAATCCACTCGAAGTGGAAGTGTATAGCACCAGGTGAGGGTAATCTGTGCTATACCCAAAATATGCCTGTAGTAGAGCTAAAAGATGCAGAGAGAGGCAAGGAAAACATCACCTTTTTACTGATGATCTGTCCTCACATTCATTCCCTTCTCCCACTGATTTTCCACGAGCTGATCCCAATCCCTGTGATGCTGCCCCTGTGACGCTGCCTCTTCTTAGATGCTACTTTCACCGCATCACCCACAGAGCAGTCACGGCCTTCTGTCACGCTAAGGCAGTAAGTCAGAGCTCCCATTTCTTACAGCAAAGCCTGTGGCATGAGGACAGATAGTCTTGTAGAAGAAACCCAGACTCAGTAGCCCAGATTTCTATGGACCCACCCTTACTCCACTGCTCTCTGGCTGAGAACTCAGGCACTAAGCCTCGACTTCCTCTTCTGTAAAATGGGGACGACAGTAGTGGTACCTACTTCACAGGTCTCTGGCTAAGACTGAAATGAGATAATTTATGTGGGACACAGCATTAGAAACACTTTATAAATCCTAGTTACGCTTACCTATTTAAAGATGCTTACCTGGATTTCATAATAGCAACAGCCTCCCTCCATAAGGGGCTCCCCTGGTAGCTCAGATGGTAAAGAATCTGCCTGCAATGCAGGAGACCGGGATTTGATCTCTGAGTCGAAAAGAACTGGCGGAGAAGGACATGGCAACCCACTCCAGTATTCTTGCCTGGATAATTCCATGGACAGAGGAGCCTGGTGGGCTACAGTCCATGGGACTAAGTGAGTAACAACAACTACCACTTTCACGTTACATTTTCCCTCCACAGGACTACTTCTTCTTATGACCTGCCCTTCAACAACACAGGCATACACAGCACACATGAAACCCGCTCCCATCTCCATTTTCTCTAAGCCTTTCTTTTCTAAAGTCTCCTTTGTGTCAACACGTGATCTACATATCCATTCTTTAAGATTCACCACAAGTGCCACCTTTATCAGCATACTTTAGCTGCACTAAATCATCATAATTCTTCTTTCAAATTCATAAGTGATTGCCCATGCGTGCGCGGTCGCTCAGTCATGTCAGACCCTTTGCAACTCCATGGACTGTCTCCAAGAGCCTACCGGCTCTTCTGTCCATGGGATTCTTCAGGCAAGAACACTGGATGGGTTGCCATTTCCTTCTCCAGGGATGGAATCCACGTCTCCTGTGGCTCCTGCATTGGCAGGCAGATTCTTCACCAGTGAGTTACCTCGGGAGCCCCATTCTCTAGTAAAACAACTTATATATATATATATTGATTTTTATTTTTTTAATGTGTGATTTCTTTTCATGCATCTTATCTCTTCTCTCCAATTTATTTTTTAACTTATAATTCTTTTTTTTGAATTTAATTTAATTTTTCAAAATAATCTCCTTCCAACTAGCCAAATTACCCCAAACCTCTTCATATGCCAACAAATGGGACCCAGTCCAGATCCTTCCACTGAATCAGAATCCACTCGAAGTGGAAGTGTATAGCACCAGGTGAGGGTAATCTGTGCTATACCCAAAATATGCCTGTAGTAGAGCTAAAAGATGCAGAGAGAGGCAAGGAAAACATCACCTTTTTACTGATGATCTGTCCTCACATTCATTCCCTTCTCCCACTGATTTTCCACGAGCTGATCCCAATCCCTGTGATGCTGCCCCTGTGACGCTGCCTCTTCTTAGATGCTACTTTCACCGCATCACCCACAGAGCAGTCACGGCCTTCTGTCACGCTAAGGCAGTAAGTCAGAGCTCCCATTTCTTACAGCAAAGCCTGTGGCATGAGGACAGATAGTCTTGTAGAAGAAACCCAGACTCAGTAGCCCAGATTTCTATGGACCCACCCTTACTCCACTGCTCTCTGGCTGAGAACTCAGGCACTAAGCCTCGACTTCCTCTTCTGTAAAATGGGGACGACAGTAGTGGTACCTACTTCACAGGTCTCTGGCTAAGACTGAAATGAGATAATTTATGTGGGACACAGCATTAGAAACACTTTATAAATCCTAGTTACGCTTACCTATTTAAAGATGCTTACCTGGATTTCATAATAGCAACAGCCTCCCTCCATAAGGGGCTCCCCTGGTAGCTCAGATGGTAAAGAATCTGCCTGCAATGCAGGAGACCGGGATTTGATCTCTGAGTCGAAAAGAACTGGCGGAGAAGGACATGGCAACCCACTCCAGTATTCTTGCCTGGATAATTCCATGGACAGAGGAGCCTGGTGGGCTACAGTCCATGGGACTAAGTGAGTAACAACAACTACCACTTTCACGTTACATTTTCCCTCCACAGGACTACTTCTTCTTATGACCTGCCCTTCAACAACACAGGCATACACAGCACACATGAAACCCGCTCCCATCTCCATTTTCTCTAAGCCTTTCTTTTCTAAAGTCTCCTTTGTGTCAACACGTGATCTACATATCCATTCTTTAAGATTCACCACAAGTGCCACCTTTATCAGCATACTTTAGCTGCACTAAATCATCATAATTCTTCTTTCAAATTCATAAGTGATTGCCCATGCGTGCGCGGTCGCTCAGTCATGTCAGACCCTTTGCAACTCCATGGACTGTCTCCAAGAGCCTACCGGCTCTTCTGTCCATGGGATTCTTCAGGCAAGAACACTGGATGGGTTGCCATTTCCTTCTCCAGGGATGGAATCCACGTCTCCTGTGGCTCCTGCATTGGCAGGCAGATTCTTCACCAGTGAGTTACCTCGGGAGCCCCATTCTCTAGTAAAACAACTTATATATATATATATTGATTTTTATTTTTTTAATGTGTGATTTCTTTTCATGCATCTTATCTCTTCTCTCCAATTTATTTTTTAACTTATAATTCTTTTTTTTGAATTTAATTTAATTTTTTTTACTTTACAATACTGTATTGGTTTTGCCATACATCAACATGAATCTGCCACGGGTGTACACGTGTTCCCAATCCTGAATCCCCCTCCCACCTCCCTCCCCATACCATCCCTCTGGGTCATCCCAGTGCACCAGCCCCAAGTATCCTGTTTCCTGCATCGAACCTAGACTGGTGATTCGTTTCTTATATGATATTATATATGTTTCAATGTCATTCTCCCAAATCATCCCACCCTCTCCCTCTCCCACAGAGTCCAAAAGACTGTTCTATACATCTGTGTCTCTTTTGCTGTCTCCCATACAGTTTTATCATTACCATCTTTCTAAATTCCATATATATGTGTTCAATATAGTATGCTAACTGATAATTCTTTGTCCCATATGGTAGATACTACACTGCTGGACACAGAAAATCATCACTGACTTATGATTAAAGGAAGATAAAATTCAAAAGGCATGAAAAATAATCAGGGAGCTTATATGGCAAGTAGTCGCTTGGTGGCATTAAGGAGGTCCAGGTGGCAATTTGGCCTTGTGACACAGCAAAGAAAGAACCAAGGGATGAAAATATGATGCACGTGGAATTTCTCTCCTGCTTATGAAATTTGCAAATGAATAACAGTAATTTTTTCATAACACAATTTTTTCATTTTGTTTTTATCACTCAGATTTAATCCTAATGCTCTCATACTCTCCACTCATCAGAGATTCATGTTCAAGTAGTTCCCTTACTGTCTGGCCCCAGAAGTACATTTAAAGGCTATAAATTAGTCTGCAATGTCAACCACCAAAAATTAAAATGAAACCAAAACAAAGACCTGGGTTAAGAGATAAAGTGAAAGAAAAAGTTATCTTTTGAGATCTAACAAAAATCAACAAATGATGGATCATATAAGCATCATAGGAGTACCTTACAATGAAAAGGTTTTACCCTAATTTTGTGAAGAAAACAAGAAACCCCCACACCCACTTGAGAAAACAACAGTGTTTCTTTAATATAGCATGATTATAGATCTGGTGTTAGAGAAAACTGTGGCCAAGTTATCATAACATAACATAGCCTTCTGAGATAAGGGAATTCTAAAACCAGGAAGCCATGAGGCAGTGAACTATCCAATTTTATTCAGTTTTCTCCAGAAGAGGAAGCCTCTTCTCTCCCTGAAGGATCAATATATATCATTGGGGTAGAAATATTGCATATTGAAATAAAAGAGTGAAGAATCCACTTGTCTAGGTTGTTGGAAATGCACACCAAGAATGACTTTGACCAATCAGCAATTAGATCTCTAATTAGATTTCTGAAATGGATTTCAGCAACAAAATGGGGATCAGAGGCAATGTGAGCATGATGGTTATTGTGCAAGATTAAGATTTTGGTGTATATTTATAATATGACATTTGGTTGAAAACCAGTTGCTTATGAGCCTGGTTATTTTGTGTCAAGCTGAGTGAGACTCAGCTCACCCATGGGTGAAGTGATGAAATTGTGCCCTCAACTCCAGAGCTTGGGTGCAGTTCCAGATCCTAGAGTGATCTCTCAGGATATGGCCAGCCCATGGGACCCAGCCTCCACCCACAGACCCAGCCTCTACCCCTGGGACCCAGCCCCCACCCTTGCTAACACCATCCTTTCCTTGCTTCCTAGCCCCTGAAATATAGTACTGCTCTGTCCAGGGATGTCACTCGCAAGAAGAGCTACCAAGAAGGGCAGTACCCACAAAATCACAGTGCTCCCTCTGCCGGTGCAATCTCCAGCATTGCTCAGCATAAGACCCGCTTTATTTCCTGATTCATAACGGCTGTCATTTCTTTCCCTGTGCCAGGAATGCCATTTCCCTTCTCACAGCTTGTTTGCCTTACACTCACCAACTCAAGGAGGCTTTCTTTGACCTGATTTCCCACCCCTCTGACACACTGGATTAGGACATTTTATCTGGTGCTCCTTAGAAATGTTCTTGCTACTGCATCCCCACGTTGTTTTAAAATGATCCATTTATTGGTCTGCTGACTGCAATGCTCCTTAAGCGAAACTTAGCCCTTGTTCATCCTTATATTCCTAGCACCTGGCATTATGCTTAATATCCAGGAAGATCTCAGTACATTTTTTATGAAAAAATACTCTGCTCATTTATTGTAGTGAGAGATAAGAGCCCTTTCTACATAAGTTCTTTCATAGATGTTTCAATTATATTTCCCACTGGAATCCAACCTTCATAACATTTGCACAAAATGACAGTTCCCAAAATAGAGTGATTCTTAGGTCAGCAAATGGTTGTATTTCCCAGAAAATATACTTTAAAAAAGCATATTTTGTAGGACACTTGTATATGTGGCACTTTCTATGCACTAGGAACTATTCTAAGTTCTTTATAAATATTAACTCAAATTATCTTCATATCAAACTTCAGAGAGAGGTGACATCACTATTCCACTTAAAGTTGGGGAAACAGAGATACAGTAACGTTATGTAACTTGGTGAAGATGGCTTAGCCAGTAAGTGAATGAACCAGAATTTGAATCCAGGCAGCCTGGATCAGAGCCCAGAGCCTTTGTGCTGGCCTAATGGATTTGCCAGTAAGTCTTCATCCACAGAATCAGTGGCCATGCTTGTTTGTAGAAGCCTAGATATATAAGTCATTTCCTCTCTTTCTTCCTTGCCTTGCCTTCTTAAACAGATGTCTTTTAAATCTCACACTTTAGACAAGCATTTTATTGACTTATTTCCTCTAAGGAGCCTGGCCTATTTTACAAAAAGGAAAAAGGAAGAACAAAAACAGAAACTCAGTAATCCTCCTGAATCCATTGAAGAATGTACATTGAAAGAAAAAGAAATATTTTTAAATGGATATTTAGCTATATTCTTATCCCCTTAGGATAAGACTGAATAATTATTTTATTCTGCCCTGAGATTGAAAAACGATATTCTTATAAGTCTTGGAAAGGAAGCAAAAGGACATGAGGGCTCTTCATGAAAATCTTCTATTTCCATTTTTTTGAAGTTCAAATCTTGTGATGATTAGCAACAGATGACTTTGACTTTCCCCACTCTTTTTGGGGAGGCATATATTATCACAGAGATCAGAAATCAAATGAACTAGGCTCTCCAGCTGCACACTTAAATTGCATCTGGACAAAACCATCTTTAGGACCGTCAGGCCCCAGAACTTTGCTTCATAGGAATCTTTGGCAGAAGGAATGGGGCTTCTCTGCTGGCAATGCAATCAAGTCATAAAGGAGAAAAACAGTGAGAAGAAAGCTTCCAGGACTAATTAAAAACTATGTAATAAAATGAATGTCATCAGTTAAATTGTTATGTTTTTATAAGTACCATGAGTGGTTAAAGCAAAGATGCTTTGCCACTGTTTAGAAAACTGACCAAGAAGATTCCTCAAGAGATTAACTTCAAACATCGTGTCTTTAGCAAGTCAATGTATAAGGCACAAATTGTATGTCTTTATGTTGTCTCGTGGAAAATAAAAAATTTTATTATGAAAGAATATTGAGAAGGACTTATTTGAGAAGGAATTTGTTTTGCAAAGTTAGTGTGTGAAGAACCACATATACCTTCCAATCAAAAGAAAAGCAAATTTCAAAAAATGTTTTTCAAAAGACTATACCTCGGGCAACAAAACACAGTGATCACTGAGAGACGGGAAGTAAAGAAGATGAACTTATGTGACTTCAGTTTCCTGTTGAGAAGGAGAAACAAGTTAGAGATGGCCAACTCTCTAAGTTGGGGAAACTGGCCAGTTAATTCTTAGAAGAGAACACTGGAAAGCACAGAGCTACATAAAGAGTTCTAGACGTTTGCAAAGGGTTTCATAAAGTATTCAACTGAGTACTGTTCAGTGCATAAATGTGAGGAAATTAGTCTAGAGTAAGAATTACCCAAAAGGATTAAAGAGAACTGTACATGTGGCTCACATCAGACCAAAAATCATATTTTCTCATAGCAGCCAGACTAGTCTCAGAACTCACAGGGTACCATGTGGAGTATTTAGGCAGGTCTTAGTTCCTTTGGTGGTAAATGATTGTGCTTAGTCACTCAGTTGTGTCCCACTCTTTACGATTCCAAGTACTGTAACCTGCCAGACTCCTCTGTCCATGGGGATTTTCCTATGGACAAGAACGGGAGTGGGTTGGGTTAGACAAGAATACTGGAGTGGGTTGCCATGCTCTTCTTCAGGGGATCTTCCCAAGCCAGGGATCAAACTGGGGTCTCCTGCATCACTGGCGGATTCTTTACCATCTGAGTCAAAGGGAAATCCTGGACTAAACATGCTCTTGTTCTGCATCAGTTCAGTTCAGTTCAGTCACTCAGTCGTGTCCGACTCTTTGTGACCCCATGAATCACAGCACGCCAGGCCTCCCTGTCCATCACCATCTCCCAGAGGTCACTCAGACTCACGTCCATCGAGTTCGTGATGCCATCCAGCCATCTCATCCTCTGTCGTCCTCTTCTCCTCCTGCCCCCAATCCCTCCCAGCATCAGAGTTTTTTCCAGTGAGTCAACTCTTCTCATGAGGTGGCCAAAGTACTGGAGTTTCAGCTTTAGCATCATTCCCTCCAAAGATATCTCAGGGCTGATCTCCTTCAGAATGAACTGGTTGGATCTCCTTGCAGTCCAAGGGACTCTCAAGAGTCTTCTCCAACACCAGAGTTCAGCATAACAAATCTAAAAAGCAAAGCCTGAGAGGGTCAGACTCTTCACAAGTAAGTTAACTGGGTCATTTGATGTATGGCAAAACCAATACAATATTGTAAGTAATTAACTTCCAATTAAAATAAAATTTAAAAATATATATATATAATAATAATAATAGTTATGCTGCTGCTGCTAAGTCGCATCAGTCATGTCCGACTCTGTGCGACCCCTAGACGGCAGCCCAACAGGCTCCCCCATCCCTGGGATACTCCAGGCAAGAACACTGGAGTGGGTTGCCATTTCCTTCTCCAATGCATGAAAGTGAAAAGTGAAAGTGAAGTCGCTCAGTCGTGTCTGACTCTTACCGACCCCATGGACTGTAGCCTACCAGGCTCCTCTGCCCATGGGGTTCTCCAGGCAAGAGTACTGGACTGGGGTGCCATTATAGGAATCCCAAAATAGCCAGAGACCAACAAGATAAAATTCCCAATGCTTGTGAATCAAGAAAAAGCTACTAGTCATGGAAAGAGGTAAGAATATAAAATCTATGAGAACTGATATAGATATTAAGACTGTCAGACAAAGCATTAAAATTTTCCTTATAGCTATATTCCAGATGCTTAAAAGTTAAGAAGCAACAAGGAAAAAAATTTAAAAGACTCAAATCAAATTTCTAGAGAAGAAAAATACAAGGTGTGAAACAAATACTGCACTAGAAAGTGATTAGTGACAGATTGAACATTACAGCAGAAAAGATGAATGAACTTGACATAGGAATGGAAACAAACCAAGATAAAACAGAAAACATTTAATTGAAAAGATGATCAAAGTATCCATGAGTATGGGGAAATTTCAATAAAAAATCCCTGAATGGAAGGAAAACAAAAGGAAAAGAAAAAGTATTTCAAGAATTAATGTTTAAATGTTTCTAAATTTGTCGTAAACTATAAGCTCATATATTCAAGAAGCTCAGTAAACTCGAAGCACAAGAAACATAAAGAAAACTACACCAAGGCTTTCATCATAATCAAGTTGATCAACGAATTCAGTGGTAAAAAGGAATCTCAAAAGCAACCAGAGAATAGACACATTACCCACCATATAATGAATGTAGGAATGACATCTGTTTCTCATCAGAAGCAATCAAGTGATAAAGCAGTTGAGTAAGGTCTTTAAAATATTAAAAGGCAATTAAAAGTAACTGATTCTATCTTCCTGTTGATTTTGCCAACAGGAAGAATAAACATAGTCCTCTTCAGACCTACAAAATATAAAAGAATTTGTCATCCATTTATATCTTGAGAAATTAGGAAGAGAAGGTCAAGTTAAGTCCAATAAAAGCAGAAGAAATGTGATAATAAATTTACAGTGAAAAATAATTAAAAGATCAATGAAATTAAAATTAGATGCTTGAGAAGAATCAGTAAAATTAACAAAACTCTAGCCATACTGGTGTGAAAAAGACGCAGTGGACACAATTACCAATATCAAGATACATAAAGGGGTAGTAACTATAGACTCTGTATATATTACAAGGATAATATATGAACATTAATATATAAATAACATAAATGATTTCATGCCAGTGAAATCTACAACGTAGATGGAACTGATTAATTTCCTTGAATGATACAAACTCCCAATAATCTCCCAAGAAAGAAGAGATAACATGAATAATTATGTATCTTTTAAAGTAATTGAACTTGTAGCTTAAAAACCTTTCCACAAGGAGAACTCCAGGCCCAAATGGATTACCAGTGTATATTGCCAATTCTTGAGAAATGACACCAACCCTATAGCAACTCTTTCAGGAAAATCGAAAAGAAAAGAATACGTCCCAATCTATACTATGTCCTGCTCTAAAAGCAAACAATTTTAAGGAAAGATAATTATTGATCAGTTTCCTTCATAGCCATAAATAAAAATTTTCTATTAAAAACGATCAATATAATTCACCATATTAACAACCAACAAATAAAAATGACCACAATTGTCTCAATAGATGTAGAGAAGGAAGTTGACAAAACTACAGTCATTCTTGACAGAAATTCTTGACAAGTAGAATAGAGGGAATTCTCTCAGTCTGACAAAGGGCATCAATGAAAAACCTATGGTTAATATCATACTTAATGGTAAAGGTAAGCACTTTTCCCCTTAGATTAAGAACAAGACAAGTATCTCTGGTCTCACTGCTTTTATACAACATTAAACTGGAGGTTTGAGCCCGTGCAATAGAAAATACAAACAAATGTAAGTCATCCACCCTGGAAACAGGTAATTAAAACTTATTCATAGATATAAACATCAGTGTAGAAAATCTGATAAAATCTCAAAAGAAGTTCTTAAAATTAATAAATAAGTTTACTTAAATTGCAGGACTCAACATGAATATATAAAAACAAATTATATTTAAATATTTTAGCAACATGCTATCAGAAACTGATATTTTAAAAATCATGCCATTCATAATAGTATAAGAGAATAAAAATATTTGGGGATTAAATTGAACAAAAGATGTGAAAGTCTAGTACACTGAAACCGTGAAGTATTGAGAGAAATTAAAGACTTAAATGCATGTAGAACACATCATGCTCATCAACCAGAAGACAATATTGAAAAGGCACTTATTTCCAAATTAATCTATAGGTTCAATTCCTATCAAATTCCTATCAAAACTCCCATAAAATTTGTTAGAAATGGACAAGTTGACCCTGAAATTTGTATGGAAATACAAGGGACATAGAAAAAGCAAAGCAAACTTGACAAAGAAGTACAACATAGGAGGATGTCTGTTACCTGATTTCAAACTTTCCATATGGCTACAATTATCAAGGAGTGTGCTGTTGACATAAAGAAAGACAGATCGATGGAACATGATAGACCTTCTACAGATTCAATAATTTATGGACAACTGACTGTAGCAAAAGTGCAAAAGCATGAGTAGACAAACCGTAGAATCTTTTTTCAACAAATGCTGCTGTAACAATTGAAATTTCATATGTTAAAAGAAAAAACAAAAAACAAAAAACACTTACTTCATCTTTTACACCATAATTAACTTAAAATGGAGCACAGACCTAAATGTAAAGCCTAAAGCTATAAAATAACTTAAAAGAAAGCACAAGAAATTATTGATACCTGAAGTCAGGCAAAGATTGGTTGGAGAGAAAAACAGAAGCAAAATCCCTAAGACTAAAAGTGTTAAATTACATTTCATAAAAATTAAAAAACTCCTGTTCATTAAAAGGCCCCATTCAAAAATTAAAGGACAAACCACACCATGGAATAAAATATTATCAAATCACATATCAGATAAAGAATTTATATTCATAGTATAGAAACATGACCTTCATCTCAACACTAACATAAGCAATCCCATTTAAAAATACACATTTGAATAAGTACTTTGAAAAACCATAATTAGGTGCAATTATACATCAAGCAGGATTAATGTAACCAAAAAGATCAACAAGGTCACCTGAAAACAAAAAAACAGTATCCTTGTGCTTTGCTGGTGGAAATGTATATGATACAGCCACTTTGAAAAAGCAGTAAGGCAGTTTGTTAAATATTAAACCTAAACACATCATATATTCCAGTAATTATATTCTTAGATCATAACCAACCTGAGAAAAATGTCCACAAAAAGACTTGTGCATGAATGTACATAGCACCATTATTCATAACAGCCAAAAACTGGAAACAAGCCAAATGTCCATCAAGTGATGGAGATATCAGAGGAGAAAAGGAAATAAAAAGGATTCAAATAGGAAAAATAAGAATCAAAACTGTCACTATTTGCAGATGACATGATATTATACATTGTAAATCCTAAAGATGCTAACAGAAAACAACTAAAGCTCATCAATAAATTTGGTAAACGTATAGGCTACAAAATTAATACACAGAAATTGTTTGCATTCCTATACACTAACAATGAAAGACCAGAAAGAGAAATTAAGGAAACAACCCTATTTGCCATCTCACCAAAAGAATAAAATACCTAGGAATAATCCTATTTAAGGAGGATTTCCTGTACTCAGAAAACTAAAAGATGCTGATGAAAGAAATCAAAGATGTCACAAAAAGATGGAGCGATATACCACGTTCTTAGATTAGAAAAATCAAATTGTGAAAATGACTATACTATCCAAAGCAATCTACAGATTCAGTGCAATCCCTGTTAAATTACCAATGGGATTTTTTTCACAGGATTAAAGCAAAAAATTTTACAATTTGTAAGGAAACACAAAAGACCCTGAATAGCCAAAGTAATCTAGGGAAAGAAAAATGAATTTGGAGGAATAAGGCTCCCTGACTTCAAAATATACTACAAGGCTATAGTAATCAAGAATATATGGTGGTAGCACAAATACAGTAAACAGAGTAGGAAGTCCAGAGATAAACCCACATACCTATGGTCACTTAATCTACGACAAAGGAAGCAAGACTATACAATGGAGAAAAGACATCCTCTTTAATAAATAGTGCTGAGAAAACTGGACAGCTACATGTAAAAGAATGAAATTAGAATATTCTCTAACACTGTACACACAAATTAACTCAAATGTGGGTTAAAGACATAAATGTAAGGCCAGATACAATAAAACTCTTAGAGGAAAACATAGGCAGAACATTCTCTGCAAGTTCTTTTTCAATCTCCCTCCAAGAGCAATGAAATTTAAAACAAAAATAAACAAATGGGACCTAATTCATCACAAAAGATTTGCACAGCAAAGGAAACTATAAAGAAAATGAAAACAACAATCTACATAATGGGAGAAAATATTTGCAAAAGAAGCAACCAATGAGAGATTAATCTCCAGTATATACAATTTCATGTAGCTCAATATAAAAACAACAACAACTAAGATCCAAGATGGTGAGGAGTAGGCGGACATGAAGTGCATCTGTCTCCATGTATACATCAGGAATGCACCTCCAGAAACAGAAGATCTTGCAGAACTCCAGCTGAGAGCAGGCAGGAGTACCTGACCACTGGGAAAGAATGTATAGAACCACACAAAACTTGGTAGGACAAAGGAAGGAGGGTGAAAAAGAGGGGAGTGGGTAGGACTGGATCTGCAACTGGGGATGGGACAAATGAAGCTGGGGTCAGATCCCCACCTGGGACAATTCTTTAGGACAGAAGTGAAGCATTTGAGGGTACTGGAGATTGAAACAGCTAATCTGGGACATTCTGAATGGAATGAGAATCATATAAGCAATCTTGTTGCAGCCACACGTACCCTGGACAGGGATGCAAGTCCCCTAGAAAGTGCAGTGGCTGGGGGCTGGGGCATAGAGATTGGAGAGCAATCCTAGGGAAAGATCTGCTGTTGACTGTGGGAAGACAGCCCATAGGGACCTGAGGGAGGAATTCACAGTGGGAAATGCTTGTGAAGGAAAACCAGACAAACATGGAAGTAAGGCGATACTGCTGAGTCACAAATAGGGGTTGGAGCCATCACTACAGCCTCTCTCTCCATAGAGGTCAGCACTAGAGAGCTGAAAGACCCCAGAGAGGTCGACCATTTAAGTGCCTGATGCAACAAAAAAACGGAAAAGGACTCCAACTGAAGAGTCCTGTAAGTGCCCGAACAGACCAAGCAACAGAGAGGGCCCTCTGATTGCCAGCTGTCAGAGGCTAAGAAAAGACTCTCCACCATCACTGCAGATGGTGACTGCAGCCATGAAATTAAAAGACTTTGTTTCTTGGAAGAAAAATTATGACCAAGGTAGACAGCATATTAAAAAGCAGTGGCATTACTTTTCCAATAAAGATCCATATAATCAAAACTATAATACCTAGGAATAATCCTATTTAAGGAGGATTTCCTGTACTCAGAAAACTAAAAGATGCTGATGAAAGAAATCAAAGATGTCACAAAAAGATGGAGCGATATACCACGTTCTTAGATTAGAAAAATCAAATTGTGAAAATGACTATACTATCCAAAGCAATCTACAGATTCAGTGCAATCCCTGTTAAATTACCAATGGGATTTTTTTCACAGGATTAAAGCAAAAAATTTTACAATTTGTAAGGAAACACAAAAGACCCTGAATAGCCAAAGTAATCTAGGGAAAGAAAAATGAATTTGGAGGAATAAGGCTCCCTGACTTCAAAATATACTACAAGGCTATAGTAATCAAGAATATATGGTGGTAGCACAAATACAGTAAACAGAGTAGGAAGTCCAGAGATAAACCCACATACCTATGGTCACTTAATCTACGACAAAGGAAGCAAGACTATACAATGGAGAAAAGACATCCTCTTTAATAAATAGTGCTGAGAAAACTGGACAGCTACATGTAAAAGAATGAAATTAGAATATTCTCTAACACTGTACACACAAATTAACTCAAATGTGGGTTAAAGACATAAATGTAAGGCCAGATACAATAAAACTCTTAGAGGAAAACATAGGCAGAACATTCTCTGCAAGTTCTTTTTCAATCTCCCTCCAAGAGCAATGAAATTTAAAACAAAAATAAACAAATGGGACCTAATTCATCACAAAAGATTTGCACAGCAAAGGAAACTATAAAGAAAATGAAAACAACAATCTACATAATGGGAGAAAATATTTGCAAAAGAAGCAACCAATGAGAGATTAATCTCCAGTATATACAATTTCATGTAGCTCAATATAAAAACAACAACAACTAAGATCCAAGATGGTGAGGAGTAGGCGGACATGAAGTGCATCTGTCTCCATGTATACATCAGGAATGCACCTCCAGAAACAGAAGATCTTGCAGAACTCCAGCTGAGAGCAGGCAGGAGTACCTGACCACTGGGAAAGAATGTATAGAACCACACAAAACTTGGTAGGACAAAGGAAGGAGGGTGAAAAAGAGGGGAGTGGGTAGGACTGGATCTGCAACTGGGGATGGGACAAATGAAGCTGGGGTCAGATCCCCACCTGGGACAATTCTTTAGGACAGAAGTGAAGCATTTGAGGGTACTGGAGATTGAAACAGCTAATCTGGGACATTCTGAATGGAATGAGAATCATATAAGCAATCTTGTTGCAGCCACACGTACCCTGGACAGGGATGCAAGTCCCCTAGAAAGTGCAGTGGCTGGGGGCTGGGGCATAGAGATTGGAGAGCAATCCTAGGGAAAGATCTGCTGTTGACTGTGGGAAGACAGCCCATAGGGACCTGAGGGAGGAATTCACAGTGGGAAATGCTTGTGAAGGAAAACCAGACAAACATGGAAGTAAGGCGATACTGCTGAGTCACAAATAGGGGTTGGAGCCATCACTACAGCCTCTCTCTCCATAGAGGTCAGCACTAGAGAGCTGAAAGACCCCAGAGAGGTCGACCATTTAAGTGCCTGATGCAACAAAAAAACGGAAAAGGACTCCAACTGAAGAGTCCTGTAAGTGCCCGAACAGACCAAGCAACAGAGAGGGCCCTCTGATTGCCAGCTGTCAGAGGCTAAGAAAAGACTCTCCACCATCACTGCAGATGGTGACTGCAGCCATGAAATTAAAAGACTTTGTTTCTTGGAAGAAAAATTATGACCAAGGTAGACAGCATATTAAAAAGCAGTGGCATTACTTTTCCAATAAAGATCCATATAATCAAAACTATGGAGAAGGCAATGGCACCCCACTCCAGTACTCTTGCCTGGAAAATCCCACGGATGGAGGAGCCTGGAAGGCTGCAGTCCATGGGGTCACTGAGGGTCAGACACGACTGAGAGACTTCACTTTCACTTTTCACTTTCATCCATTGGAGAAGGGAATGGCAACCCACTTCAGTGTTCTTGCCTGGAGAATCCCAGGGACGGGGGAGCCTGGTGGGCTGCGTCTCTGGGGTCGCACAGAGTCGGACACGACTGAAGTGACTTAGCAGCAGCATGGTTTCTCCAGTAGTAAGATATGGATGTGAGAGGTGGATCATAAAGAAGGCTGAGCACCAAAGAATTGATGCTTTTGAACTGTGGTGTTGGAGAAGACTCTTGAGAGTCTCTTGGACTGCAAGGAGATCCAACCAGTGCATCCTAAAGGAAATCAGTCCTAAATATTCGTTGGAAGGACTGATGCTGAAGCTGAAACTCTAATACTTTGGCCACCTGATGGGAAGAGCTGACTTATTGGAAAAGACCCTGATGCTGGGAAAGATTGAGGACAAGAGGAGAAGGGGATGACAGAGGATGAGATAGTTAGACAGCATCACCAACTCAATGGACATCAGTTTGAGAAACTCTAGGAGATGGAAAAGGACAGGGAAGCCTGACATGCTGCAGTCCATGGGTTCAGAAAGAGCTGGACACAACTGAGCCGACTGAACAACAAGGACCATAGCTCCTGAGACTGAGGCAGTTGGTGTCCCTGTACACTTGGCACCATCAGAGCTCCCATGATCCAAGCAGCTATGCCACCTCCATGCTAAATCCTCACTGGGGCAGAACTGCCAGAAGCTAGAAGCTAATAGTGCCATACCTCCTGTGACAATTGCCACCAGCACCCCTGTGTATTTGGCATTACCAGGGTACCCATGAGCCAAGTTCTCCTTGTCACCCCCCATGCTTGATCCCCACTGGGTCAGAGCAGCTAGAGGCTAGAAAAGGCCCCAAGAGCACCATATTCCCTGCTAGCTGCCGATTCCCAGCTGCCAGCTCCCCTGAGTACCTAGTACTGCCAGGGCCCCTGCAATCCAAGCAGCCATACCACCTCCCCACCAGTCTTCCCTAGGGCAGACCCAAGGCCTCCAGGGCAGCCTGAGAAGTAAACCCCTGGGGATGACTCACACACAGAGGTGGAAATACAACCACAATTGAAACCCAGGCACAATGTGGCCAAAAAAGAGAACCCAAAACCTTCCCATCAGTGGTACAAGCTGCAGATTAAATCCACACAATCAACTAGGCAATGTTTGAATCTATGGAATATATAAAAGGACAATGAGAGGTCCTACAAAAGAAAATGCACTAGCACGGGCAAATGCAAATGATAGAGGCAAGAACACACAGGAGTAGGACCAGATTGGAGTCGGATCTGCCCCCACAAAAGATCCAGATACCAGCGCAGTATTGAAGGGCCTCCTAGGGGGGTGAGATAGACTGTGATTCAGAGGGAAAAGACACTGACAGCTGAGATCCAAGAAAAACATTTATTATTCTTGCATTTTACCTTATTCTGTAGCTGGATCTGAATTTTTTTTTCTTTTTTCTTTTTTTTCCCCTCTGTTGCTGTAGTTGCTGACTTTATTAGTACTAATAAGTCTATTTACACTTTTGAGTATTTTTTGTTGTTGTTAATCACAATTTTTATTTCCTTTAAATACATCTGCCTCTACATTGGCCTTTTGTGGTTTTGAGGTTCCCCCTTTTTTCCTTTTTTAATTAAAAAAATTAATTTGTTATTATTTTTCTACATATATTAGTTAGTTTGCTTTTCTTATTCTTTTCCTGTTGTATTCTTTTTAAAAATTTATTTATTTTAATTGGAGGCTAACTATTTTACTATATTATATTTGTTTTGTCATACATTGACATGAATCAGCCACGGGTGTACATGTGTTCCCCATCCTGAAACCTCCTCCCACCTCCCTACCCACCCCATCCCTCTGCATCATCCCAGTGCACCAGCCCTGAGCCTGCATCATGCATCGAACCTGGATTGGCAATTCATTTCACATATGATAATATACATGTTTCAATGCCATTCTCCCAAATCATCCCACCCTGGCCCTCCCCCAGAGTCTAAAAGACTGATCTGTACATCTGTGTCTCTTTTGCTGTCTCACATACAGGGTTCTTTTGCTCATGGGGTCAAGTTCTTCTTTTTTTTTTTGTCTATATGTGTGTGTGTATATTCCATTACCTTTGTTAGTATTTGCCTGATCTTCTATTTGCCACTCGTGTGGGGTTTGCATTTTGCTTCTTGCTTTAGTGTGCATGTTTTAGCCCCCTTTAATGCCATAAGAGACCACCTGTGGAATCTCAGTTCCCTGGCCAAGGATTGGGCCCTGAACTTTTGGAGTGGGAGCACTAACAACAAGACTCTAGAATGCCAGAAAACTTCTAACCCCAGGATGTATTAACTAGTAAGAACTCCCACAAAGGCCTCCACTTGTATACAAGACCTGACATCACCCAACTTCCAGCAGCACACAGTGCTGGACACCTCACCCTAACAACAAATAAAACAAAAACACAAACCCAATCATCAGCAAACAGGACTACCACCTCATACAGCCCTGACCACCACAGGCAAAAAAAAAAAAAAGTACCTTCTCCCACCAGAGCACAAGCACAAATCACACCCAACAGAGGTCTACACAAACCACTGGATCAACCCTACCCACCAAGAGAAGAAACCAAAAAAAAAAAACATGGAATTCAACCTCAAAGACTGAGAGAAGGAGATCCCAAACACAATATTTTTTTAAAAAATGAAAAGGCAGAGAAGTATTCCACAAATGAAGTAACAAACTAGAAACACACAAGACCAAGTAAACAAAGAGGAAATAGGAAAACTACCTGAAAAACAATTCAGAATAATGACAGTAAAGATGTTCCATAACCTCGAAAATAGAATGGAGAAAATCCAAGAAGCAATCAACATGATTAACATAATTATGAAGAACATAGAAAAGGAAAACATTAAACAAACAGAGATGAATAACTCAATTAGTGAAACTAAAAATGCTCTGGAATGAACCAATAGCAGATTAATGGAAACAGAAGAACAGTTAAGTAAATTGGAAAACAGAATGGTGGGAATAACTGCTGAAGAGCAGAATAAAGGAAAAAGAATGAAAAGAATTGAGGATAGCCTTAGAGACCTCTTGGACAACATTAAATGCACCAGCATTTGAATTATAAGGGCAACAGAGGAAGAAGAGAAAAACAAAGGCACTGAGAAAAAATTTGAAGATTATAGTTGAAAACTTCCCCAGCATGGGAAAGGAAATAGTCAATCAAGTTCAAGAAGCACAAAGGGTGCCACAAAGGATAAACCCAAGGAGAAATACATTGAGACACATACTAATCAAGCTAACAGAGATTAAACCCAAAGAAAGAATATTAAAAGCAGCAAGGGGAAAGCAAGAAGTAACATACAAAGGAAAATGCATACAATTGACAGCAGATCTTTCAGCAGAAACTCTACAGGACAGAAGGGAATTTTAGGATATATTTAAAGTTCTGAAAGAAAAAAATCTACAACCAAGATTACTCTACTCAACAAGGATCTCATTCAAAATTAATGGAGAAAACAAAAGTTCTAAAACAAGCAAAATTTATGAGAATTTAGCACCACCAAACCAGCTTTACAACAAATATTAAAGGAACTTATATAGGTAATAAATGCAAGAGAAAGGAAAGACCTCCAAAAGCAATCCCAAAGCAATTAAGAAAATGCCAGTAGGAATATATATATATGTGTGTGTGAAATTAGAAGATGCCTACTCCTTGGAAGAAAAGTTATGTCCAACCTAGATAGCATTTTCAAAAGCAGAGACATTACCTTGCCGACTAAGGTCCATCTAGTCAAGGCTGTGGTTTTTCCTGTGGTCATGTATGGATGGGAGAGTTGGACTGTGAAGAAGACTGAGCACTGAAGAATTGATGCTTTTGAACTGTGGTGTTGGAGAAGACTCTTGAGAGTCCCTTGGACTGCAAGGAGATCCAACCAGTCCATTCTGAAGGAGATCAACCCTGGGATTTCTTTGGAAGGAATGATGCTAAAGCTGAAACTCCAGGACTTTGGCAACCTCATATGAAGAGTTGACTCATTGGAAAAGACTCTGATGTAGGGAGGGATTGGGGGCAGGAGGAGAAGGGGACGACCGAGGATGAGATGGCTGGATGGCATCACGGACTCAATGGACATGAGTCTGAGTGAACTCCGAGAGATGGTGATGGACAGGGAGGCCTGGCGTGCTGCGATTCATGGGGTCACAAAGAGTCGGACATGACTGAGTGACTGAACTGAACTGAACTGATATATATAATTACTTAAAATATAAATGGATTAAGTGCTCCAATTAAAAAGCACAGACTGGCAGAATGAATACAAAACAAGACCCATACATATATTGTCTACAAGAGACCCACTTCAGACCTAGGGACACATAAAGACTAAAAGTAAAAGGATGGGAAAAGATATTCCATGAAAATGGAAATCAAAAGAAAGCTGGAGTGGCAAATCTCATCTCAGACAATATAGTCCTTAAAATAAAGAATATTACAAGACATAAAAAAGGACAATACATAATGATCAAGGGATCAATCCAGGAAGAATGCATAACAATTGTAAATATCTATCCACCCAACATAGGAGCACTCAACACATAAGGCAAATACTAACAGACATAAAAGGGGAAGTTGACAGCAACACAAAAATAGTATCGGATTTTAACACCCCACTTACACCAATAGACAGATCATCCAAATAGAAAATCAATAAGGACAAAATCTTAAATGAAGCACTAGACCAAATGTACTTAATCAATATCTTTAGAAATTTCCACCCAAATGCAGAATACACTTTCTTCTCAAGCGCACATGGAACATTCTCCAGGATAGACCACATCTTGGATCATAAATTTAACCTCAGTAAATTCAGAGAAATTAAAATCATATCAAGCATCTTTTCTGACTACAATGCTATGAGACTACACATCAATTAAAAGGGAAAAAAACTGTAAAAAATACAAACACAGGGAGATTAAACAATACATGTCTAAATAATGAACAGGTTACTAAAGAAATCAAAAGGGAAGTGAAAAAATTCCTAGAAACAAATAATGAAAACATGACAACTCAAAACCTATGGGATGCAGCAAAATCAGTTCAAGAGAGAAGTTTATAGCAACACAATTCTACCTTAAGAAACAAGAAAACAATGAATAGACAACCTAATATTACACCTAAAACAACTGGAAAGAAGAACAAAAATCCCCAAAGTTAGTAGAAGGAAAGAAATCTTAAAGATCAGAGCAGAAATAAATGGAAAGGAAATGAAGGAAGCAGTAGTAGAGATCAATAAAACTAAAAGTTTGTTCTTTGAGAAGATAAACAAAAGTGACAAACTATTCGCCAACTCATCAAGAAAAAACTAGAGAAGAATCAAAACAACAAAATCAGAAATTAAAAAGAAGTTAAAACAGACAACACAGAAATGCAAAGAATCATAAGAGACTATTAATATATGCCAATAAAATGGACAACCTGGAAGAAATGGACAGATTCTTAGAAAAGTTCAATCTTCCAAGACTGAACCAGGAAGAAATAGAATTTATGAACAACCCAATTCAGTTCAGTTCAGTTCAGTCGCTAAGTCATGTCCGACTCTTTGTCACTCCATGAATTGCAGCACGCCAGGCCTCCCTGTTCATCACCAACTCCCAGAGTTCACCCAAACTCATGTCCATCTAGTCAGTGATGCCATCCAGCCATGTTATCCTCTGTCATCCCCTTCTCCTCCTGCCCCCAATCCCTCCCAGCATCAGAGTCTTTTTCCAATGAGTCAGCTCTTCGCATGAGGTGGCCAAAGTACTGGAGTTTCAGCTTTAGGATCAGTCCTTCCAATGAATACCCAGGGTTGATCTTCAGAATGGACTGGTTGGATCTCCTTGCAGTCCAAGGGACTCTCAAGAGTCTTCTCCAACACCACAGTTCAAAAACATCAATTCTTCGGCGCTCAGCTTTCTTCACAGTCCAACTCTCACATCCATACATGACCACTGGAAAAACCATAGCCTTGACTAGATGGACCTTTGTTGACAAAGTTATGTCTCTGCTTTTTAATATGCTATCTAGGTTGGTCATAACTTTCCTTCCAAGGAGTAAGAATCTTAATTTCATGGCTGCAGTCACCATCTGCAGTGATTTTGGAGCCCCAAAAAATCAAGTCTGACACTGTTTCCACTGTTTGTTCATCTACTTCCCATGAAGTGATGGGACCAGATGCCATGATCTTAGTTTTCTGAATATTGAGCTTTAAGCTTGGAAATAAAAATTGTGATTAAAAATTTCCTAAAAATCAAAAGCACAGGGCCATGCAACTTTACAGGTGAATTCTATCAAAAATTTAGAGAAGAACTAATTCCTATCCTTCTAAAACTCTTTCAAAAAGTTGCAGAGGAAGGAACACAGATGTGTCCAATATCATTCTATGAGGCCACCATCACCCTGATACCAAAACCAGACAAAGACAACACAAAAGATTAAAATTACAGGCCAATATCACTGATAGCATAGATGCAAAAATCTTCAACAAAATTCTAGCAAACAAAATTTAACAACACATTAAAAAGATCATACACCATAACCAAGTCATATTTATTCCAGGATGCAAGAATTCTTCAATATATCCAAATCAGTCAATATGATACACCATATAAACAAACTGAATGATTAAAAAAATATGAAAATCTAAATAGATGCAAGAAAAGCTTTTGACAAAATTCAACACCCATTTATAATAAAAACTATTCAAAAAAATGGGCATAGAAGGAACCTACCTCAATATAATGAAGACCATATATGATAAACCCACAGCAAACATTATTCTTAGTAATGAAAAATTGAAAGCATTCCTTCTAAGATCAGGAAAAGACAAGGGTGCCCACACTGACCCACTGACCACTATTATTCAATATAGATTGAGAAGTGCTAGCTACAGCAATCAGAAAAGAAAAAGAAATAAAAGGAATCCAGATTGGAAAAGAAGTAAAACTCTCATTGTTTGCAGATGACCTGATACTATACATAGAAAACTCTAAAAATACCATTAGAAAATTACTAGAGCTAATCAGTGAATTTAGCGAAGTGACAGGATACAAAATCAATCCACAGAAATCACTTGCATTCCTATACAATGACAAGGAAAAATCAGAAAGTGAAATTAAGTAATCAATTCCATTTACCATTGCAACAAAAAGAATAAAATACCTAGGATTAAACCTACCTAAGGAGACAAAAGAGCTATATGCAGAAAACTATAAGACACTGTTGAAAGAAATCAAAGGCAATATAAACAGATGGAGAGATATTCCATGTTCCTGGGTTAGAAGAATCAATATTTTGAAAATGACTATACTACAAAATGTAATCTACAGATTCAGTGCAATTCCTATCAAATTATCAATGGCATTTTTCACAGAACTAGAACAAAAAAAAAAATCTCACAATTCATATGGAAGCACAAAAGACTTCTAATAACAAAAGAAATCAAGAAATAAGAATGGAGGTGGAGGAATCAACCTTCCTGACTTCAGACTATACTACAAAGCTATAGTCATGAAAACAGTATGGTACTGGCACAAAAACAGAAATATAGGCCAATGGAACAAGATAGAAAGCCCAGAGATAAACCACTCACCTATAAATACCTTATTTTTGACAAAGGAGTCATGAAAATACAATGGGGCAAAGAGTCTTTTCGATAAGTGGTGTTGGGAAAACTGGATACCTACCTGTAAAAGAATGAAATTAGAACACTTCCTAATACCATACACAAAGATAAATTCAAAATGTATTAAATACCTAAATGTAAGATCAGAAACTATAAAACTCCTAGGGGAAAACAGAACACTCTATGACATAAATCACAGCTCAACATTGCTCATTATTAGAGAAATGAAAATCAAAACTACAATAAGCTATCACCTCACACCAGTCAGAGTGGCCATCAACAAAATATCTGAAAGCATTAAATGCTAGAGAGGGTGTGGAGAAAAGGGAACCCTCTTGCACCCTTAGTGGGAATGCAAATTGATACAGCCACTATGGAGAACAGTATGTAGATACCTTATAAAGCTAGGAATAAAACCACCATATGACTCAGCAATCCACTGCTAGGCATATACCCTGAGGAAACCAAAATCGAAAAAGACATGTGTTATCCAATGTTCATTTAGGCTCTGTTTAAAATAGCTAGGACATGGAAGAACCTAGATATCCATCAACAGCTGAATGAATAAAGATGCTGTTGTACATAAATGCAATGGAATATTACTCAGCCATAAAAATAAATATATTAGAGTCAATCCTAATGAGGTAGATGAACCTAGAGCCTATTATACAGAATGAAGTCAGAAGAGAAAAATAATTATCATATACTAAAAGTTATGACCAACCTAGATAGCATATTAAAAAACAGAGACATTACTTTGCCAACAAAGGTCCGTCTAGTCAAGGCTATGGTTTTTCCTGTGGTCATGTATGGATGCGAGAGTTGGACTGTGAAGAAGGCTGAGTGCCAAAGTATTGATGCTTTTGAACTGTGGTGTTGGAGAAGACTCTTGAGAGTCCCTTGGACTGCAAGGAGATCCAACCAATCCATTCTGAAGGAGATCAGCCCTGGGATTTCTTTGGAAGGAATGATGCTAAAGCTGAAACTCCAGTACTTGGGCCACCTCATGCGAAGAGCTGACTCATTGGAAAAGACTCTGATGCTGGGAGGGATTGGGGGCAGGAAGAGAAGGGGATGACAGAAGATGAGATGGCTGGATGGCATCACTGACTCGATGGACGTGAGTCTGAGTGAACTCCGGGAGTTGGTCATGGACAGGGAGGCCTGGTGCGCTGCAACTCATGGGGTCACAAAGTCAGGAAGCAACAGTTAGAATTGGATATGAAACAACAGACTGGTTCCAAATAGGAAAGGAGTATGTCAAGGCTGTATAATGTCACCCTGCTTATTTAACTTATATGCAGAGTACGTCATGAGAAACACTGGGCTGGAAGAAGCACAAGTTGGAATCAAGATTGCTGGGAGAAATATCAATAACCTCAGATATGCAAATGACACCACCCTTATGGCAGAAAGTGAAGAGGAACTAAAAAGCCTCTTGATGAAAGTGAAAGAGGAGAGTGAAAAAGTTGGCTTAAAGCTCAACATTCAGAAAATGAAGATCATGGCATCTGGTCCCATCACTTCATGGGAAATAGATGGGGACACAGTGGAAACAGTGTCAGACTTTATTTTGGGGGGCTCCAAAATCACTGCAGTTGGTGACTGCAGCCATGAAACTAAAAGATGCTTATTCCTTGGAAGAAAAGTTATGACCAACTTAGATAGCATATTGAAAAGCAGAGACATTACTTTGCCAACAAAGGTCCATCTAGTCAAGGCTACGGTTTTCCCAGTGGTCATGTATGGATGTGAGAGATGGACTGTGAAGAAAGCTGAGCGCCAAAGAATTGATGCTTTTGAACTGTGGTGTTGGAGAAGACTCTTGAGAGTCCCTTGGACTGCAAGGAGATCCAACCAGTCCATTCTAAAGGAGATCAGTCCTGGGTGTTCTTTGGAAGGAAAGATGCTAAAGCAGAAACTCCAGTACTTTGGCCACCTCATGCAAAGAGTTGACTCATTGGAAAAGTCTCTGATGCTGGGAGGGATTGGGGGCAGGAGGAAAAGGGGATGACAGAGGAAGAGATGGCTGGATGGCATCACCGACTCAATGGATGTGAGTTTGAGTGAACTCCGGGAGATGGTGATGGACAGGGAGGCATGGCATGTTGCAATTCATGGGGTCACAAAGAGTCGGACATGACTGAGCAACTGAACTGAATGGAACACATATATATGGAATCTAAAAAGATGGTACTGATAAACCTATCTGCAGGGCAGCAATGGAGACAAAGACATTGAGAACAGACTATAGACATGGTGGCAGGGGGAAAAGGAAAGTGTGGGAGGTATGGAGAAAATAACTGGAAACATACATTAACATATGCAAAATGCATGACCAATGGGAATTTGCTGTATGACTCAGGGATGGTAACAATCTAGAGGGTTGGAATGGAGAGGGAAGTTCAAAAGGGAGGGGACCTGGGTAAACCTATAGCTGATTCATGTTGATGTTTAGTAAAACCAATGCAAAACTGTAAAGCAATTACCCTTCAATTAAAAATAATTAAAAAACAAATAACTCAATCAAAAATGGGCAAAAGATATAAATAAATATGCCTTCAAAGAAGACACATAGATGGTCAAAAAGTAAATGAAAAGATGATCAACATCACTAATTATTAGAGAAATGCAAACCAAAAGTATAATGATGTATCACCTTACACCAATCAGAATGGCCATTATCAAAAATTCTACAAATAATCCTGGAGAAGGTATGGAGCAAAGGGAATGTTTGTATACTGTTGTTGGGAATATATAGCCACTATGGAAAGCCTTAAAAAAAAAAAAGTATGGAGGTTCCTTAAAAAGTAAAAATATAGTTATCATATGATCCAACAATCCTACTCCTGGGCATATATCCAGAAAAATCCATAATTTGAAAAGCTACATGCACCCCAATGCTCATTGCAGCACATTTAACAATAGCCAAGACATGGAAATAATCTAAATATTCATCAACAGTGAAAGTGAAAGTCATTCAGTCATGTCCAACTTTTTGCAACCCCATGGACTATACAGTCCATGGAATACTCCAGGCTAGAATACTCGAGTGTGTAGCCTTTCCCTTCTTCAGGGGATCTTCCCAGCCCAGGGATTGAACCCAGATCTCCCACATTGCAGGCAGATTCTTTATCAGTTGAGACACATGGGAAGCCCTTGAATTCATCAACAGAGAAGTGGATAAAAAAAGATGTGGTACATATATACAATGAAAGACTAATCAGTCAGAAAAAGAGTGAAATAAAGCTATTTACAGCAATATGGTAGGAGGGGAGACCTAGAGATGATCATTCTATGTGAAGTAAATCAGACAGAGAAAGACAAATATCCTATGGTATTGCCTATATGTGGAATCTTAAAAAAATGACACAAATCAACTTATTTACAAAAAAGAATAGAGTCACAGATGTTGAAAACAGACTTATGGTTACAAGGGGTGGAAAAGGGGGTGATGGATGAATTGGGAGATTGGGGTCAATGTATATACATACTATTATATATAAAATAGATGACTAATAAGGACCTACTGTATAACACAGGGAACTCTACTCATTAATCTGTAATGACCTATGTGGGAATAGAATCTTAAAAAAAAAAAGGATATATGTATGTGTGTGTGTGTGTTAATTGCTCAGTTGTGTACAACACTTTGTGACCCCATAGACTATAGCCCTCCAGGGGCCCCTGTCCATGGAATCCTCCAGGCAAGAATGCTAGAGAGGATTGCCATTCCCTTCTCTAGGGGATCTTCCTGACCCAGGGATTGAACCTGGTTCTCCTACACTGCAGGCAGATTCTTTACCATCTGAGCTACCTGGGAAACCAATTATACTCCATTTTTTAAAAAAGGAATAGTATTAGCTGCTCAGTTGTATCCAACTCTTTTTGACCCCATGGACTGCAGCCTGCCAGTCTCTTCTGTCCATGGGATTTTCTAAGCAAGAATACTGGAGTGAGTTGCCATTACCTTCTCCAGGGGATCTTCTTGACCCAGGGATCGAAACTAGGCCTCCTGCATTGCAGGCAGATTCTTTACCATTTGAGCCACCAGGGACGCAACACCCCCGCACACCCCTCCCCTGCAAATATATATATATATATATAATACATACACTAAGTTAAAAAAAAACTGCAGTCAAGCAAAAATATTTATCCATCTTCAGCAAATTTGCACCACTATATATTTGTCAAACTCTTTAGAAAATATCTACCATGCAGACAGAGAAAACATTTTAGTTCATCTCAAAAGGAACATAAGGCTGAATTGAGTGTGAAAAGTCAATGAATCTTGGAATTGGAACAAAACTTTGACTGTCCTTATTGGCTACTCACTGCTGTCTAAATGCCCCTCTCAGCCCCTCCCAAGAGCTGATCAGACCTCTGCTGAAAGGTCTTTCATAGAAGAGAACTTGTTGCATCCAAAAGGCAAAATTTTCATCTTTGCAAAGCACTGACAGCCAGAAAAAGTAGCCATGGACTTTCTATTGTATTCACAACATGAAGCTGATAGAAGGGAGGTGATATCCATCGACGTGCAGATACTCTGGCTTCCATTATTTACACATGCACAACACACAGGTAGTGTATATAAAACATGCAGATTGACACAAACCAAATCTTAGAGTCACAAATCTCCATTGGATACAAGTTCCTTGAATGCAAAAACAAAGTTGATTTCTTTGAGTACCAGAACTAGAAAGATTACATCTAAAAACTAGTCTGTTGGGATTACCTTAGTGGTCTAGCAGCTAAAACTCTGAGCTCCCAATGCAGGGGGCCTGGGTTGAATCCCTGGTCAGGGAACTAGATCCCACATGCCCGCACAGCTAAATAAATAGAAACTAGTCTGTGAATTTTAACATTGACATAGCATACAGCATAAGTTTCCATTTTTTTGCACTTCAAAAAAAAAGTATTTATTTTAATTGGAGGCTAATTACTTTACAATATTGTATTGGTTTTGCGATACATCAACGTGAATCCACCACGGGTGTACACAGGTTCCTAATCCATTTTTGTTTTTAACTTCCTCTTATGCATGTACTTTAAGAGTAACTGAGATTTAAAAGGAGAAAGAAATGGTTTTTATTTTGACATTGTGACAGTTTTGGTGACTAGTATTCATAAAGGGGGAAGTATTTGACTCATTTATTTGCACTATGCAAGGATTTAGTAAAATCTTTAAGACAATGGTCACACAGCTTCAGTCGCAATGTGTCAGGTATTACACCACCAGAGAAGTTGAAAGTCCAGAGGCATTTAGTAATAAAAACAGAATTTTTGAAACTCTGGATGCAAAGCAACCTCATTGGCACAATCTATAACCTGAACAGGAAAATCTTCTCTTGCACCACTATCATTACTATGCTGAATTTATTATGTCTACTATTTTTAACATCCAAAACTAGATAGATGATTTTTATATTTGTTTGTTCTACATTACTTATTACCTTTTTATTATCTACCTGAACAAAAAGACCCACCTTGAAGTCTGGCTCATATTAGCTCTGGTCAAGTCATGTGACAACTTCACTTTGCTCATCTCTGACAACAGCATTATATATTATGCCACAAATGCATCAGAAGACACTGTTGAAGATCAAGCAATAGAGTGGGCATGGAAGTGAACAGGAAGCTCTGAAGTGCTGAACAAAAGCGAGAGAAAAATGTTGTATTAAATTGTGAGAAATGTGCTTATCCATGCTCATTAAATCATATAATTCTTTGGTAACCAAAACATTCAATTCCCTGTGAAATAGCTGACTTGTTCTTTTTTTTTTTTTTTTTTCATGCTTTCAATTTTATAAATGGCTGTCACTATTCAGTGGGACAAAACCCAAAGTTCATGCTTTATATCAAGGGTTCCCAACCCCTGGCCATAGACGAGCACCTGTCCACAGCCTGTTAGGAACTGAGCCACACAGCAGGCATGAGTGGCTCTCCAGCATTCCCTAAAGCTCCCATTGCTGCTTGAACTGTCCCCCCATGCAAGGTCCATGGAAGAAGTGTTTTCCATTAAACTAGTCCCTTGCGCCAAAAAGGTTGGAGCCTGCTCCCTTACATACTAGAATGAGTGAGGAGGTGAAGTCGCTCAGTCGTGTCTGACTCTGTGCGACTCCATGGACTGTAACCTACTAGGCTTCTCTGTCCATGGGATTCTCCAGGCAAGAATACTGGAGTGGTTTGCCATGCCCTCCTCCAGGGGATCTTCCTGACCCAGGGATCAAACCCAGGTCTCCCACATTGGAGGCAGACGCTTTAACCCCTGAGCCACCAGGGAAGCAGTACTGTGTACCAATAAAATATAGCGCATTCTTTATGTAAGCATATTTACATATTTAATGAATATATTTATTTGAAGAGATTGTCTCCAACTTATGATTTGGAAGGAAACTCATTCTGGGACATCTTTTACAAATGACATATATTTTTATTTTTTTATTTTTTCCTTACAATTTAGCATACATAATTCTTAAATACTTTTTGAATTTTGAACACTTCTGGGAATCTCAAAAAGTGGAAAAATCTGTATCTAGTAAAAAGTATATATGTACACACATTTGAAATTCTGCTTATTTCAGTAGATGCACAGACTTCATGCAGTCTAAGGTTTGACCTATAGTCTACAGGCCCCAAGTTAGGAACCCCTGTTTTAAATTTTTTAATGAAAATTCTTAATTAGCACCATTAGAGGCCACAGAATAAAGTAAACCCCTACACATTTGGGGGTGGTGTTTAAATAATGCTTCTTTGCATTTGCAAATTTCCATTTCTTATTCCATCTGGAATGATGTATCCAGCAAACAAACCAGTGCAAAGCCATTATTCAAAGTGAGATATCATTTGTAAGCAGAAATGGAGTGGAAAATTAATTAAATGTGGCTGAAAGTTATAAATTAGTTAACGTTACCTCAAAATTCTGTTAGTTAATAGATGCTACAGGATGGGATGGGAATGGAGAATCTTTCTGAAAGCCCTTTATCTTTTGCAAAAGTATTTCTGGAATTCAAAACAGCAGCCACACAAATTTTCCAGGTTCTTTGGAAATTAACAATTTTCCTGATAGCAAATAATCTACATAATTCCTATAAACCTTGTGATGCTTGTTATAAATGAAATCTAAGTAACTTTACTAATGTATTTAAGGACCCTAGCTCTTTCTGCCAAGAATTTGACTTTGTTGCTGCTAAGTCGCTTCAGTCATGTCCGACTCTGTGTGACCCCATAGACAGCAGCCCACCAGGCTCCCCCGTTCGTGGAATTCTCCAGTCAAGAACACTGGAGTGGGTTGCCATTGCCTTCTCCAGTGGGTCTTCCTAACCCAAGGATCAAACCCAGATCTCCCACATTGCAGGCAGACGCTTTTACCATCTGAGCCACCAGGGAAGCCCACTAATTAAAATCTTGCCTACAGACATCCAAATTCGGTGTGCACTAGATTATTTTCCATGAAGGGAAAGCTATAATTTTAATAAGAAAAAGTGCTTTAACTCTCAACCAGTTCTATAAAAATATGATGTAATCACCAGCACAAGTAAGACTTGCTCCTAGATTAATCAAGTAACTAAGTCACATATACCAGTTTGTTTTTGCTTTATGTTTCAGAAAAAGATACTGTATGGATAATGGCTTAAGTTCTTTACCTGAATCAATCTCTCTTATAGTTCTCTGTAGCTAAAATGAAGTGAAAAGTGAAAGTGAAGTCGCTCAGTCGTGTCCGACTCTTTGCAACCCCATGTACTGTAGCCTACCAGATTTCTTCCTCCATGGGATTCTCCAGGCAAGAGTACTGGAGTGGTTTGCCATTTCCTTCTCCAGGGGATCTTCCCGACCCAGGGATCGAACCTGGGCCTCCTGCATTCCAGGCAGACGCTTTAACCTCTGAGCCACCAAAAATATTTCACAATTAACTGCAACAAGATTTTGTGTTTCATTTGGAAAGAGCTTTTATACATGGCCCACTTGAAAAATCCCTTTTGAGCTTGAAATTGATATGTGCTTCAGTTGGTAAAGAATCCACCTGCAATCCAGGAGACTGGGTTCAATCCCTGGGTTGGGAATATCCCCTGGAGAAGGAAAAGGCTGCCCACTCTGGTATTCTGGCCTGGAGAATTCCATGGACTATAGTCCATGGGGTCACAAAGAGTCAGACATGACTGAATGACTTTCACTATAACAGATTATGTAATCACTGGATCTAAAATACTCAGCAGCCTACTGTGTTTAAGAAGCAATATTAAAACCCCACAAGGCAGGCTTCTTGTCAGGTTTTTCTAGGGAATTAGTTTTTATTTCCACCCTCCCTTATCCTTCTCCTCCAAAAAAGATTTTTCCCAAAACTAAACTTGTTGGAAGATTTTAAATTCAGATACCCACAATGTTTTAACCCTGAAACATTGGTCATTAATACATAAAACTAACACTAAATGTTGGAAATTACTCTGTATTCTGTCTTTAGAAAAACCTTCAATTTTAGTAAAAATAGATAAATTGAATCAAGAATTTGTCAGTCAAGGAGATTTAGCCTTTAAATATTTTAAAAATATTTTAACATTTGTAGTAGTAGAAACATATTTTTTCTCATCACCCCCCATTGCTACCTCATTCCCTCATGCCAAATCAACAATTTCAATGCTATTTGAAAACTGCTGCAGAGAAAAACATACAGTTTTAAGACCAAGAAGAAGCCTTTGCCAAGAGGAAGCATCTCTTTTTCCTTGGCCACAGGTTAAGACTGAGCCTGTCCTCACAAAAGTGTAATATATGTTTTAGTATCACCAGGAAACTTGAGGGAAGAGGCAAAAGGCATACAGTTCATTGTTAAAACCCAGTAAAATCTAGAAAATTGCCCAGAAAGACCCACTTGACACCATTCTTTCATTCTGCTCATCTGGTTGGTCTTGCCTTCTGGCCTCCAGGAAAACCCAGCTACTAGGTTGCTTTAGTCCACAGAGCCACAAAATCTGAACAAGTGCTGATAACTGACAGGAATTATGCTTGTGATGTCTGCAAAGGGGGTTGACCCTCCAACCCTGCTCTGTTTTATCTCTGCATATCTGGACATCAGCACCTGACCTTTCCTCATTAGAGTATGAAATGGAATATCTTCTGCCATGTCTGTAAACAAGGATGTCACAAGCATCTGTGTTTCTGGCCTTTCAAATGTGAATTTCTGAGTCAGAGGGTGAGGTGGGTGGGATGTGAAAATATAGGATGCTGCTGGCACCAGGTTGGAGAAGGCAATGGCACCCCACTCCAGTACTCTTGCCTGGAAAATCCCATGGACGGAGGAGCCTGGTAGGCTGCAGTCCATGGGGTCGTTAGGAGTCAGACATAACTGAGTGATTTCACTTTCACTTTTCACTTTCATGCATTGGAGAAGGAAATGGCAACCCACTCCAGTGTTCTTGCCTGGAGAATCCCAGGGACGGGGGAGCCTGGTGGGCTGCCGTCTCTGGGGTCGCACAGAGTCGGACATGACTGAAGCGACTTAGCAGCAGCAGCAGCAGCTGGCGCCAGGTAGCTGAGACGCATATGAAAGGAATGATTTCCCTAAGCCCAAAACTTGTATCTTTCCTAACATAGAAGAATGCTAAATTCCTTTAACTTGAGATCTGGTTTCCCTTAATTAACAATATCTCCGATGTTCAGGCTGCCTGCCGCCCTTTGTTACAAACTTCTATATAACCTGACTCCCTACCATGCTTCCTTGGAGCAGTTTCTCAGGTCTACCTGAGATGCTGCCTATTGGGCTTGAAGTTCTAAAAATCACCACTGAATAAACATAACTCTCAATTATTAGTTCAGTTCAGATCAATAGTTCAGTCATGTCCGATTTTTTGCAACCCCATGAACCGCAGCACACCAGGCCTCCCTGTCCATCACCAGCTCCTTGAGATCACTCAAATTCATGTCCATTGAGTTGGTAATGCCATTCAAACATCTCATCCTCTGTCATCCCCTTCTCCTCCTTCCCTCAATATTTCCCAGCATCAGAGTCTTTTCCAACAAGTCAGCTCTTCACATCAGGTAGCCAAAATATTGAAGTTTCAGCTTCAGCATCAGTCCTTCCAATGAACAACCAGGACTGATCTCCTTTAGAATGGACTGGTTGGATCTCCTTGCAGTCCAAGGGACTCTCAAAAGTCTTCTACAACACCACAGTTCAAAAGCATCAATACTTCGGTGCTCAGCTTTCTTCACAGTCCAACTCTCACATCCATACATGACCACTGGAAAAACCATAGCCTTGACTAGATAGACCTTTATTGGCAAAGTAATGTCTCTGCTTTTCAATATGCTGTCTGGGTTGGTCATAACTTTTCTTCCAAGGAGTAAGAATCTTTTAATTTCATGGCTGCAGTCACCATCTGCAGTGATTTTGGAGCCCCC
>SJYT01067268.1:228488-253554 GCA_006410635.1 Cephalophus harveyi | reverse complement strand
CATCATCTTTCAGGATTTGAAATAACTCAACTGGAATTCCATCACCTCCACTAGCTTTATTTGTAGTGATGCTTCTTACGGCCCACTTGACTTCACACTCCAGGATATCTGGCTCTAGGTGAGTGATCACACCATCGTGATTGTCTGGGTCATGAAGATCTTTTTTGTACAGTTCTTCTCTGTATTCTTGCCACCTCTTCTTAATATCTTCTGCTTCTGTTAGGTCCCTACCATTTCTGTCCTTTATTGAGCGCATCTTTGAACATGAACATGAAATGTTCCCTTCATATCTCTAATTTTCTTGAAGAGATCTCTAGTTTTTCCCGTTCTATTATCTTCCTCTATTTCTTTGCATTGATAGCTGAGGAAGGCTTTCTTATCCCTCCTTGCTATTCTTTGGAACTCTGCATTCAAATGGGTATATCTTTCCTTTCTCCTTAGCTTTTTGCTCCCCTTTTTTTCACAGCTATTTGTAAGGCCTCCTCAGACAGCCATTTTGCTTTTCTGTCTTTCGTTTTTCTTGGGGATGGTCTTGATTCCTCTCTCCTGTACAATGTCATGAACCTCCTTCCATAGTTCATCAGGCACTCTGTCTATCAGATCTAGTCCCTTAAATCTATTTCTCACTTCCACTGTATAGTCATAGGGATTTGATTTAGATCATACTTTAATGGTCTAGTGGTTTTCTCCACTTTCTTCAGTTTCAGTCTGAATTTGGCAATAAGGAGTTCAAGATCTGAGCCACCTTCAGCTCCCGGTCTTGTTTTTGCTGACTGTATAGAGTTTCTCCATCTTTGGCTGCAAAGAGTATAAGCAATCTGATTTTGGTGTTGACCACTTGTATGTACATGTGTAGAGTCTTTTCTTGTGTTGTTGGAAGAGGTTGTTTGCTATGACCAGTGCATTCTCTTGGCAGAACTCTATTAGCCTTTGCCCTGCTTCATTCTGTACTCCAAGGCCAAATTTGCCTGTTACTCCAGGTGTTTCTTGACTTTCTACTTTTGCATTCCAGCCCCTATAATGAAAAGGACATCTTTTTTGGGTGTTAGTTCTAGAAGGTCTTGTAGGTCTTCATAGAACTGTTCAACTTCAGCTTTTTCAGCATTACTGATTGGGGCATAGACTTGGATTACTGTGATATTGAATGGTTTGCCTTGGAAATGAACATAGACTCTTTTGTTGACTATGATGGCTACTCCATATCTTCTAAGGGATTCCTGCCCACAGTAGTAGATACTACCCACAGTAGTAGATACTGCCCACAGTAGGTCATCTGAGTTAAATTCACCCATTCCAGTCCATTTTAGTTCGCTGATTCCTAGAATGTCAATGTTCACTCTTACCTTCTCCTGTTTGACCATTTTCAATTTGCCTTGATTCATGGACATTCATAACATTCCAGGTTCCTATGCAATATTGCTCTTTACAGCATCAAACATTGCTTCTATCACCAGTCCCATCCACAACTGGGTGTTGTTTTTGCTTTGGCTCCATCCCTTCATTCTTTGAGAGTTATTTCTCCACTGATCTCCAGTAGCATATTGGGCACCTACCAACCTGGGGAGTTCATCTTTCAGGTCCTATCTTTTTTGCCTTTTCATGCTATTCAAGGGGTTCTCAAGGTAAGAATACCGAAGTGGTTTGCCATTCCCTTCTCCGGTGGACCACATTCTGTCAGATCTCTCCACCAAGACCTGTTTGTCTTGGGTGGCCCCACACGGCATGACTGAGTTTCATTGAGTGAGACAAGGCTATGGTCAGTGTGATCAGATTTGCCAGTTGTCTGTGACTGTGGTTTCAGTCTGTCTGCCCTCTGATGCCCTCCCTCAGGGCCTACTGTCTTACTTGGTTTTCTCTCACCTTGGATGTGGGGTATTTCTTCATTTCTGCTCCAGCAAAGTGCAGGCGCTGCTTCTGATTTTGGACGTGGAGTAGCACCTCCTCTCAACTATCAGGTTGTGACTATTTTTTTGTTTGACAACAGACAGTCAATCCTGGCAAGGAAGTGGATGAATTTTGACTGATGACACCTTGAAAGTACCAGTCATCCCCAGGGGCCTATAGGATTTAACACACGTTGGAGCTTCAAGCTCAAGTGATAAAGACTAGAGGGTGGATTTTGATGACCTGTCAGCTGGAGGGAACTATACAGGTGTCCCAGGAGACCACCAAAGGCCTAGGATCACTGTATGAACTCACATTTTGAGAGGTCCTGCATCTTTGGGGTGGGTGCCTACCCTGAAAGTTCTCCAGTCCTTGGTGAGGGATAGAAAATCCACAGAAGTTACACCTGCTACTCTCTACCTCAGGTCACAGAATGAGCTAGTAGATCAGTTGTATCCAACTCTTTGTGACCCCATGGACTGCAGCACACCAGGCTTCCCTGTCCATCACCAACTCCTGGAGCTTGCTCAAACTCATGTCCATCGAGCCGTTGATGTCATCCAACTATCTCATCCTCTGTCATCCCCTTCTCCTCCTGCCTTCAGGTAGTTTCCAGTGAGTCAGTTCTTCGCATGAGGTGGCCAAAGTATTGGGGCTTCAGCTTTAGCATCAGTCCTTCCAATGAATATTCAGGACTGATTTCCTTTAGGATTGACTGGTTTGGTCTCCTAGCAGTCCAAGGGACTCTCAAGAGTCTTCTCCAACACTCCAACACACAGTTCAAAGGCATCAATTTTTTGGCACTCAGCTTTCTTTACGGTCCATCTCTCATGTCTATACATGACTACTGGAAAAACCATAGCTTTGACTAGATGGATCTTTGTTTACAAAGTAATGTCTCTGCTTATTAATATGCAGTCTAGGTTGGTCATAGCTAGTAGATACTGTGGACTAAATCCTGTGTCCCTTCAAATTCAAAGCTAAACCCCAATGTGACGGTGTTAGGAGGTGGGGGTTTTGGGGGGTGATTAGGTCATGAGGGTGGAGTCACTGTGAGTGGGATTAGTGCTAGTATTAAAGAGGCCCCACTGCCCTTCCTTGCCTCATGTGAGGTTATAAGAAAAGAAGGGCCTCTATGCATCAGGGGGTTGACTTACCAAAACCTGACCATGCTGACACTTCCACCTTCCTATACTCCATAGCTGTGAGAATTAAACCTTTGTTGTTTAAGCTGCCCAGTCTATGGTGTTTTCATTATAGAAGCCTGAATAGACGAAGTACTTGGCAAAGTCCAGAAGGTGGGCTAGGAGCAGAAGAGGACACAGGAAGAGAGAGTTCCTGGGGAACTTGAGTGTTTGAAGACAAGACAGAAGAGGTAGCATCTTCTATGCCTTTTCTGCTCCAGAAAACCTGGGAAGACATCCCTGCTTGATCACAGGTTGCTACATTGGACCACAGATAGGAGGGCAGAGCCCTTTGCTGGACTGGAGAGGAGAAGGAAGTTCCTTAGAATCTCAGACCTCCTGGAAAGCCCAAGGATGGGCAGGCACTGGACACTTCTGCAAACTTTTCTTTAGTGGGAGGGGAAGCCCTTTCTTCCAGTATCTCACCCTGGCCCTCCATCTTCTATGCATGTGCATTCACCTCTGGTCACACCCCATTTACACCCTTGCTCCCTGATTATATTGATATTTCAGCATTTTGTGTCATGATTATTCTGCTAACTAGCTGAATTGCTAGGGCACTGAACCACACCAAATCAACAGCCTTTTTTCACTGGCATGCCCCATATTCTTGTAGTTACACAGTTTTAAAGCTTTAGACACTAACCCCAGAGAGAGGAAATACAGGAGGAAAGGTGCAAGCCTGTGCTTGTTTCTACCCCATGCTTTTAAGGCACAGAATATGCATAAGTCTGAATAAGAGAAAAAGAGAAGTCTGAGGTAGACAGTAAGGAAAACATGCTTTCATGTTCATTGAGCAAATTTATTAAGTGTCTCCTCATCTGGTTCAGTTCAGTTCAGTCACTCAGTCATGTCTGACTCTTTGCAATCCCGTGAACCGTAGCACATCAGGCTTCCCTGTCTATCACCAACTCCCAGATTCTACCCAAACCCATGCCCATTGAGTCGGTGATGCCATCTAACCATCTCATCCTCTGTAGTCCCCTTATCCTCCTGCCCTCAATATTTCCCAGCATCAGGGTCTTTTCAAATGAGTCAGCTCTCTGCATCAAGTGGCCAAAGTATTGGAGCTTCAGCTTCAACATCAGTCCTTCCAATGAACACCCAGGACTGATCTCCTTTAGGATGGACTGGTTGGATCTCCTTGCAGGAACACGCAAAAGAATAAAACCCTGCTTTCACCTTTCTGATGGTGTAATATATACAGACCAGCGATGGGGACCAACAATGTGGATATTGTTAGGTGGACAATGGAATAGATACAGACCAGCAATGGGGACATTTCAGGTGGACAGTCATCAGTGATGTTTACAGCTCTATGACTTATTCTTCATGTTTCCTAAGTTTCTTCAATGAATATGGATTGTTTTTTTAATGAGAATATATTTTCACAAAAAGTATAAAACATCAGACTTTTTCTTTATCAAGGTGAAGAGACAGTGCCATGTACATAACTACTTCTTACTAAATCTTTGTTTTTTTAAACAGGAGAACTAGGCTTAAAAGCTAAATTCTTTAAATCTCCAAATCCCAGGTTTTTTCCACCACCAGACAGTGACTGTTAATAACCCCAATATGCAGTCTCGAGGATCACGGTAAGAACTGCAATATATTCAGTCATAAAAAAAAATGAAATGAAAGAAACCTACATAAGACAAACTTCTTCAAAAATTTAAGTCTCACTTTATGATTTTGCTCTATCACTTTTCCTTTTAACTTTTAAAATAACTTCCGTTTTTTTTTCCTATTTCCATTAACAATATATCCTTAAATAGTATTTAGTAAAGAAATAAAGAAAAAATTACTTATTTGCTCTATGCTAAAAGATCACTGTTGATAACATGGAATAATTCATTTTACATTTTTCCCTAGAGTTAGGTTTTTAAAGTTATTTTTATAATTATACTGAATACCTGGTTATAAGTTTTTAGTGGATTTCTGCCTTAATTACCCAGTTATTATGAAAACTGAGTCAACAATAAATGAAAGCATTACTCGCTCAATCATGTCTGACTCTATATGACCCCATGGACAGTAGCCCACCAGGCTCCTCTGTCCATGGAATTCTCCAGGCAAAAATACAAGGAGTGGGTAGCCATTCCCTTTTCTAGTGGATCTTCCCAACCCAGGGATCCAATCGGGGTCTCCTGCATTGGAGGCAGATTCTTTACCATATGAACCACCAGGGAAGCCCAACAATAAGGGAACTGCACAAAAACAGAATGCTAAAAAATATATCATATAAGCAAAGTTAATATCAACTTTTCCCAAAGTGAGTGGCATAAAACACTATGCCCACAAAATGTTTAAGGAAAAAAAAAAGTATTGGTAAAGTAAGTTTAGGCAACATTTCATATTCTCATCCTATTTCAGAAATTCACAATGTACTTTACAAATATCTGAGAAAGGCAAAACATGTCGGGGAAAGAAAAAATTCATTTTAGACTTTAGTTCATTTCCTAAATGTATTTGCATATAAAATTATTTTCAAAATATTTTACACTTGTTAATGTCCTCTGGAAAGGAACAAACTTTGCGATACACTGCATTGGCTTCTTCCCCAGTGCTATCTCCTTGCTGGATTTTTAAAGTATCATGTTCTTAGGCAGGGCTGCCCTTGCCATGCAGACCTCAATAGGGAGACAAAATGTGCTTCCAGACAGGCTGGGTCACAGGGGAGTGCAGGAGATGCCCAGGGTCTTGGTGAGCTTGGAAAAGGCATGTAGGGAGAAGGCAATCAGCACTCAGGGCGTCCCATGTCCTCAGTCTTTGTTTAACGCTAACACTTCAAGATCCTACCCTCTCCCCATCACATGTATCCGCCATGGAGAATGTTGGCAGAAACTACAAGTGGAAGGTGGATCACAGGCCTTGTCTGATGGTTCTTCCTTTCTACCCATATGCTTCCTCCTTCCCCTTGCAGCATCGAAAACACTTTGGCTTAGTTTCACGCTACCTGTCTCCCCTCATTCAAGTACTGCTGGGGTCCAGCCCCAATGGATCCAGGGTGATTCAAAGGGGAGATGGATAGGTGAGGAAAAACTTATTTATTTATTTAATTAGAAATATAAGATTAGATTAGGAAGAAATAGTGTAGTAGGAAAATTAAGTGGAGAAAAGAGGCTGAATAACTTGGTTTACTTGGAAAACCAATAAAACTTTGAGACAAGAAGTTTGCACCATCTACATTAGGCCACTGGCACCTTGTTGGACAAGTTAGAGAGTTACCAGAGGGGGTTTGAACTGAAACATCCCTTTCAAATGCAGAAGACTGAAGCCCTGAGTTAACTTTTTCCAGAGTGTGTCAGAAGAGTAGAAAAGCACAGTACAATAAGGCAGGCAGATTCTGGTTTGGGGGGTACATGCTCAGGAAGGGGGAACCCTGAGGCCTGACTTGCCTTGCCCATCAGGCCTCTCCACATGACCTTGTCATGGGTGGGATCTCCTGTGCTGGCTCCCAGCAAAGTACAAGTTCTGGTGGTTTTGCAGCTGGATGATTCTCATGGTCTTCCTGTCCTCTTTCCTCCTATCTTCTCTCTCACTCAGTAAACTCTTTAGGGGGCATCTACTCTGTTCTCAGAAGACATTTGTGCAAGCTGTGGTCTCCACCCTGGAGAAGTCCAGCCTGGTGGGGGAGAACTCCCACACTGAGATCTCACCTAGACCCCACCTAATCCCTGCCTCCAGGACTCTGTACGCCAGCACATCTTTTGAGCTTCCCATGACAACCTGTTCAGATTTTTTTTAACTGGCCAATATGAGATGAAAATAATCAGCCACGAAATACTAGCATTGTGCCCCACAGAGATCAGATGCCTGGGAGCGGCTGCCCTGTGTGTCTATGTACAGTTATGCTGAGCTATCTGAAACTGTCACTACTCCCACAAAGATGACAATTTCATATGACTCAACACAAGAAGGTGAAGTCTCTGCTCTTCTATTTGTTGGTCACCAGATTATGCCGAAGTCCTGAGGTGGATTGTTTCCAAATCTGGAAAGCATGTTAGGGATGGTCAGACTTAATAGATAGGCTGTAAGGCATGCAAAAAATCCACTTTATGAGCTCAAATCCAAAACCATTGGGCATACTCTCCAGCTGCTGACAGTGATCAAAGGTCCAGATGCTTCTCATATGGGCAATTCCATGCAGTTTTTCTCCATGTACCTCCAAACCCAATGAATTTCCTGAGTATTCCAGCTTTTTGTTCATATCCAACTTGCTCATTGGGTTATTGTGAGAATTAAAAGACATAAGAAATAATCTATGTGTAGTGGAAAAAATAATTATATTTGCAATTAGCAATAGGCCTGATGATTTCTCACTTTTTCTAAGAAACCTTCATTTGCAGCCCTCAACCTTCTCCCCTCTCCCTGACTGTTCTCCTAGCATCCCTTTGTACCTTAAGTAAATCACATATCAGGACCTCTTTTGAGTTAGAATTATTTATGCATGTGTCTATTTTCTCCCATGGATTATGGAACCCTTCTGAGCAGGGAGCATGTTTTATTCATGTGCCTCGCCCACATTGGGCAGGGGGCCTTACACTGTGAAAGCAATTTGCTTGCACAAAGCACCATCTTGGATTGTGATTTTCATCAAGCATGTTCTAAATTGTATTAAATATTTCAATTTTTTGTTAGTGAAGGTCAGGACCACTCCTCTTCTGGAGCAATGTTCAGAAGAGGAGTTAAAGTTAAAAGTTAGGAAATTCTTCTTTCAATGAGAAGGCTTGCCTGGATGGCAGAGATATGGAGCCAGCTGCATCTTTGCACTGTCTGTGTGTCTTAGTCTTGGTGTAAGCAAACACAAGCCATCTTTCCTTAACAAGATATTTCTTATTTTATGATTTCTTAGACAAAGGCATGAATGCATAAAACTAACAACTGTCTAGGGAACTGGGGAGTAAAGAATGAAGGAAACATCCAAGAAAGTACATACTCTATGACTTCTTTTTCAGTGTTTTGGGAAGCTACCAAGGAACTCTGCTCAGTTATGTGGAAGTCTGGATGGGAGGAGAGTTTGGGAGAGAATGGATTCATGTATATGTATAGCTGAGTCCCTTTGCTGTCTACCTAAAAATTATTACAGCATTGTTAACTGGCCATACTCCAATACAAAATAAAAAAGTTTAATTAAAAGGGGGAAGGGGCAGAGCAGGGATAGCTATTCCTGTGAATGGGTTCCATACTCAGTCCAACTTTCCATTCGCACTTGGGTAAAACAAAATCCAGACAAATGAAGAAACACGTTTAAAACTCACACAGTAGAAGAATTTCTGTTCTGAGATGGGTTAGGCCAAACTGTATAGAAAGCCAGAGGTCAATCTGAGATGCTTTCAGAATCTTCTAATGTTAGGCATCATACCTTACTAATTCCAAGAGCTCTCTTGCCCTTGTAGTCTAAACACTAGCAGGTGGGATAGCCAGAATGAACAGGAGAGTCAAATAGTAGCTTTAAATGTTGCTCTAGGAAATGCTCTTCTTGGTCGTGTCCAGCACCCAAGGAGACATTAAAACTGAAGAGATTCCTGAGGAGAGGCTCACACTAAAACTCAAGTTTGGAAGTATTATATGCTATTTTAAGACATTGAGAAGATCATTTTTGTTGTCTTACAGACAACCTGGAGCTCATATGTCCAGCTATAAAAGATGCCAGTCAATCCTGACTCACCTGACATGGAGCCAGGGGAGCCACAGGTATGAAAATATCATTTTTATGTCCTTCCTCTTCACCACACGTATTTACTCACCATGTCAGGGTTTGGCCTTCTTTCATCAGACTCCTTTCTCCATGCTATTGTCTCCCCATTCCAATCTTCTTCCCCCATCTTGGTGCCACACTTTCCCTTCTCTCTGTGATCAGCCTATCATCCCTTCCTCCCTGGATCTAGCCACATCCAGATAGATTTCAACCCTAACCCTCACCTGCTCCAAAGTGAAAAGGGCAAAGAAAAATCCCTTGACCTCCAATCCTCAATCACAACTGGCAGAAAAATCTCATGTTCAAAAACTGACTATAAATGTATGTGATGCTTTGTCAGAGGCAGCAGAGGGGTGTGGTTAAAAGAGAAGGTTCTGGAACAAAGACTGGTTCAGATCCTGGCTCTGTCACCCCATCACTTAAACTCTGTGTGCCTCAGCTACCCAGTTTCAAAATGAGGTACCGTCTGCATCAGTTAGAATATTTGGCTGAATCAGTTCAGTTCAGTCGCTCAGCTGTGTCTGACTCTTTGCGACCCCGTGGACTGTAGCATGCCAGGCTTCCCTATCCATCACCAACTCCCGGAGCTTGCTCAAACTCATCCATTGAGTCAGTGATGCCATCCAACCATCTCATCCTCTGTCATCCTCTTATTTTGGCTGAATAAGTATGAGCAAAAATAGCAGTACCTTAAATGAAATGGAATTTTGTTTCTCTTTGGTGAAAGGGTGCAGGATTGATAAGTGGGTGTCATGCTCTGTGGGATTAGGTTCCTGTTTGCTCTTCAGCTCTTCTCAAACTGTGGTCTCTATAACATGAACCATGATGACCACCCAATCTCACACCATGATGTCCACACCCTAGCCTGCAAGGGTTAAAAAAAGAGGAGCTTGCCTTCATTTCCTTTAAAAGCATGACTCAGAAATCCCCCTGCATCACTTCCCTTCATATCCCCTTGACCAGAATCTGGTGAATGGTCACATCTACTTTCAAAGGATGCCATATGCTTTGAGAAAACTTCAATTTCTATGTCATTACAGGAGCAGAGAAACTGAAGGAAAATCCAGTAAACTCTGCCACACCAGTGCTATAGCTTCTAGAGATTAAATGGATTACACACACATAAAACAATGCCTAAAACAGTAAATTCTTGATGGTTGTTAGCTATTACACAATCACAGTATTAATGATTAGTTATTAAGGCTTTTTCTTCTCCCATTTTTGGTACAATATGTTCACAGACTGTGAGAATTATGTGAAGTATTTAGACCTTATAATTTTAAAAATAGTCACTTATTTATTAATATGAAATGCATGTTAAATTTGAAAACCTAAAATAAGTCCGAGTAAAAAGAAAAAAGATACGACTAACCCATCAAATTTTTAATTTTTAAAAAGCTGCAAAATTATAATAGGAACACTTTTGAGTAATAGAATTTTTCAGCTATTTTCAGAAAATCTGTATGTATACATCAATATATTAACTAGGAAAATAATAAAACTGTGGGATTCAGAAAAATCAACTGTAATTGTTTGCATTGGCATATGTTTGAAAGGAACTGAATTTCTTGACAAAAAGAGTTGACGATTATAAAGGTATTTTCCTTACAAAAGATCAAAAGATTCAATTTGTTGTCAATTCTTTAATCCAGGAATATAACCAGCAGAGTTCACTAATGCCTTCTAGTACTTCTCAGAGGATAAATCCATTCCAATCTTCTTCCCCCATCTTGGTGCCACACTTTCCCTTCTCTCTGTGATCAGCCTATCATCCCTTCCTCCCTGGGTCTAGCCACATCCAGATAGATTTCAACCCTAACCCTCACCTGCTCCAAAGTAAAAAGGGCAAAGAAAAATTCCTTGACCTCCAATCCTCAATCACAACTGGCAGAAAAATCTCATGTTCAAAAACTGACTACAAATGTATGTGATGCTTTGTCAGAGGCAGCAGAGGGGTGTGGTTAAAAGAGAAGGTTCTGGAACAAAGACTGGTTCAGATCCTGGCTCTGTCACCCCATCACTTAAACTCTGTGTGCCTCAGCTACCCAGTTTCAAAATGAGGTACCGTCTGCATCAGTTAGAATATTTGGCTGAATCAGTTCAGTTCAGTCGCTCAGCTGTGTCTGACTCTTTGCGACCCCGTGGACTGTAGCATGCCAGGCTTCCCTATCCATCACCAACTCCCGGAGCTTGCTCAAACTCATCCATTGAGTCAGTGATGCCATCCAACCATCTCATCCTCTGTCATCCTCTTATTTTGGCTGAATAAGTATGAGCAAAAATAGCAGTACCTTAAATGAAATGGAATTTTGTTTCTCTTTGGTGAAAGGGTGCAGGATTGATAAGTGGGTGTCATGCTCTGTGGGATTAGGTTCCTGTTTGCTCTTCAGCTCTTCTCAAACTGTGGTCTCTATAACATGAACCATGATGACAACCCAATCTCACACCATGATGTCCACACCCTAGCCTGCAAGGGTTAAAAAAAGAGGAGCTTGCCTTCATTTCCTTTAAAAGCATGACTCAGAAATCCCCCTGCATCACTTCCCTTCATATCCCCTTGACCAGAATCTGGTGAATGGTCACATCTACTTTCAAAGGATGCCGTATGCTTTGAGAAAACTTCAATTTCTATGTCATTACAGGAGCAGAGAAACTGAAGGGAAATCCAGTAAACTCTGCCACACCAGTGCTATAGCTTCTAGAGATTAAATGGATTACACACACATAAAACAATGCCTAAAACAGTAAATTCTTGATGGTTGTTAGCTATTACACAATCACAGTATTAATGATTAGTTATTAAGGCTTTTTCTTCTCCCATTTTTGGTACAATATGTTCACAGACTGTGAGAATTATGTGAAGTATTTAGACCTTATAATTTTAAAAATAGTCACTTATTTATTAATATGAAATGCATGTTAAATTTGAAAACCTAAAATAAGTCCGAGTAAAAAGAAAAAAGATACGACTAACCCATCAAATTTTTAATTTTTAAAAAGCTGCAAAATTATAATAGGAACACTTTTGAGTAATAGAATTTTTCAGCTATTTTCAGAAAATCTGTATGTATACATCAATATATTAACTAGGAAAATAATAAAACTGTGGGATTCAGAAAAATCAACTGTAATTGTTTGCATTGGCATATGTTTGAAAGGAACTGAATTTCTTGACAAAAAGAGTTGACGATTATAAAGGTATTTTCCTTACAAAAGATCAAAAGATTCAATTTGTTGTCAATTCTTTAATCCAGGAATATAACCAGCAGAGTTCACTAATGCCTTCTAGTACTTCTCAGAGGATAAAGACCCCCTGATGGAAATATGGAAACAGAAGGAACATCAATGAAGGCAATCTTTTAAAGTAAAAAGGAGCAAAATGTTGGCCAGATCAGGTTTGCACACAGTGGAGACTTTCTTGTACACCATGTCCTTAGGTTCTGTGTTTCACAGCTCTCTGGGACAGTGCAGAAGGCTGATTTTCCTACCCCATGGATGAACTTAGACTTTTTGTATTGCTTATTTTCATGAAGGGGCTTCCCAGGTGGTGGAGTGGTAAAGAATCCACCTGCAATGCAGGAGTTGCAAGAAATGTGAGTTCAGTCCCTGGGTCAGGAAAATCCCCTGAAGTGGGAAATGGCAACTCCACGATGCTTGCCTGCAAAATTCTGTGAACAGAGGAGTGTTGCGGACTACAGGCCATGGGGCTCCAAAGAGCCAGACACAACTGAGCACACATTCTCTTGAAGCTTTATTGTAGCTTGGAGGCAAGTAGAACAGGGTACTGGTTTAGAGCCAGACTATCTGGGTTTAAATCCTAACTTTACTTATTGGTTGTACAGCCTTGAACAAGTCATATAATCCCTGCATATATTATATTTGTCATCAGAAAATAGGAAGAATAATAGTTTGCATTCTCACAGAGTAACTATGATGATTAATTAAAATAATATGCATAAAGCTTTTAGAGCAGAAGCATTCAGGAAGTATTGGCTTTTTAATTATCAATATTACCCAAGTCTTACAAACAATAACCTCTTATGCTTACAGGGCTTTGCCAATCACAACACCTCTATATCTGCTTTCTTATTTGAGTCACTATACTTCTCAATGGGCTTCCCTGGTGCCTTAGCTAGTAAAGAACGCACCTGCAATTCAGGAAACCCCAGTTCAATTCCTGGGTCTGGAAGATCCCCTGGAGAAGGAATAGGCTACCCACTCCAGTATTCTTGGACTTCACTGATGCATAGATGGTAGAAAATCTGCCTGCAATGTGGGAGACCTGGGTTTGATCCCTGGGTTGGGAAAATTCCCTGGAAGAGGGTATGGCAGCCCACTCCAGTATTCTAGCCTGGAGAATCCCCATGGACAGAGCATCTTAGAAGGCTATAATCCATGAGGTCACAGTTGAGCATCACTGAGTGACACAGCACAGCACATAGTCCTCGATAAAGGTTGATATTCCCAGTTTTCTTTCCCAGTTTTAATGTGATATAATTGACACACAGCACTGTATAAGTTCAAGGCATACAGCACAATGATTTGACTTACACACACCATGAAATGATGCTCACAGTAAGTTTAGTGAACACCCATTATCTCATAAAGATACAAAAGAAAAGAAAAATATAATTTTTCCTTGGGAAGAGACCCTTAGGATCTACTCTCTTAACAACTGTCATATATAGCACACAGCATCATTATATATTTGTCACATTGTACATTATATCCCCAGTAACTATTTATCTTATAATTAGAAGTCTGTACCTTTTGACTCATTCAGCCAATTGCCCCTCCCCAACCCTCCACCTCTAATAACAAACCTGATCTCTTTTTTAATGAGTATTTTTGCTTGTTTGCTAGTTTTTGAGATATAACTGACCTACAATACTTTATTAGTCCCTGGTATACAACATAGTGTATAGACATTTCTATACATTGCAAAATGACCCCACAATAAATTTAGTTACCATTTGTCACTGCACAAAGTTATTACATAATTATTGAATATATTCTACACACTATTTTACTTTGCTAATCTCTTAAATTCAAACATATTTTAACCCTGTATTTTCACTCCCCTCTGCCATGTTTACAGTTTTTTATATCATGTTTTACATCTTTTCTGCATGTGGATATAGATGATTTTTGGCTTTTAACCTTCCTCCTAGCTTTATGTGTGGGTGATTTGTTAACTTTATTGTATGTTTTATTTTATCATTGAGCTTTTTCCTTTCATAATTTTCAAGATTCTAGTTGCAGCTCTTTCTTTTTCACTTGGAAAAGTTCCTTCAGCATTTGTTGTAAAGCTTGTTTGACTAATTCTTTCAGCTTTTGCTTGTCGGTGAACTTTTCAATTTTTCTGTCAGATCAACAAGAGCCTTGCTAAGTTGAATGTCCTTGTCTGTAGGCTTTTCCCTTTCATTGTTTTAAATGCATTGTGCCACTCCCTACTGGCCTGCAGAGTTGCTGCTGAAAAATCAGCTGATAACCTTGTGGGAGTTCCTTTGTACTTAACTTGTTGCTTTTCTCAATGTTTTTAAGTCTCTCTTTATCTTTAATTATGGCCATTTTAAGTGCAATGTGTCTTGGTGTGTTCCTCTGTGGGTTAATTTTGTTTGAGACCCTCTTTGCTTCCTGGACCTAGATGTGTTTCCTTTCCCAGGATAGGCAGGTTTTCAGCTGTTATGTCTTGAAGTATGTTCTCTGTCACTTTCTGTTCTGGGACCCTAGAATACAATATTAGTTTGCTTGATGTTGTCCCAGAGGTATTGTAAATTGTCCTCATTTTTTGGTTCTTTTTCTATTCTGTTTCAGTGATTTCCATTCTACTGTATTATCTAATCTACTGTTGACTCTTTCCAGTGTATTTCTCATTTCAGTTATTGATTGGTTGTTCTTTACATTTTCTGACTCTTCCTTAAAGACTTTTAACTTCTCAATCTGTTCCTTCATTTTTCTTCCAGGTTCTTTAAACACTATGATCATCATTACCTTGAACTCTTTATTGTGTTGATTGTTTATTGCCATTTCACTTAGTTTTTCTGGGGTTTCATCTTATTTCTTTGTTTGGAAGATATTCCTCTGTGACCTCATTCTGACTAATTTGTTATTTATATTTATATGTATCTGGTGTGCTTGTGTGTGTGTGTGTGTGTGTGTGTGTGTGTGTGTGTGTGTGTGTATGCTCAGTCACTCAGTTGTCTGACTCTTGCGACCCCATGGACTGTAGCTCTCCAAGCTTCTCTATCCATGGGATTTTCCCAGCAGGAAAACTGGAACGGGTTGCCACTTTCTCCTTTAGGGGTACTTCCCAACCCAGGGATTGAACCTGGGTGTCCTACATCTCCTGCATTTCCTGCATTGGGAAGCGAATCCTTTACCACTGCATGACCTGGGAAGCTCTATGTTTCTGGTAGGTTGGTACACTTCCAGACCTTGGAGAAATGGCCTTCTGTAGAAGGTGTCTCACATGTCTCTCCACTCCGATCACCAGAGCTATGTGATCCCTCTGTGGGCTGCATTGTTCCTGCTCTTCTGGTACGTTGGCTACTGTGGGTGCTCTGGTAGATGGGGCTGGCCTCTGACTGGTTTCCAGGCCCTGTGTTGTGCAGAGGCTTCTGGCCACTTGCTGGTAAGTGCAGGCTGCTGGTTGGACCCAAGTGCTGTGGATCCCAGTCTGGCACTTGGAACCTCTGCCCCTTGAGGAGACCCTCTGAATTGTGATTATTGCCCTGTTTGTGGGCCACCCACCTGTGCCTATAAGACTTGACTCGACGGTATCTCTAGCCCTCCTACCCATCTCACGGTAGTTGCTTATTTCTTCCTTAAGGTGTAGCTCTCTGCTCTGTAGTCTCACTTTAAAGGCAAGAAAGGTGAGTTCAGAGACAGAAAATAACTTGCCTAATATTGCCGACTTTCCACATCACAGAGCCAGGACTAAGTCGATGACCTGGTGCTCCTGGGGATCACTTCCCTCTGATTTGGGCAGAGGAACACTGGTGGAGGGGTGGTGATGCTGTGGTTCAGGCAGAGCCTTCTGTGCAGATTTCCATGAGCCCTGCCACATGACTGCCTTCCTGGACACCCTGGTCACATGGGGACAGCAGGGGACCTGAGGGCAAAGGAGAAGCTCCACACACAGAGAGAGGACAGCCTAGCCCCAGTCCTTTCTACTCCAGTCAGACTTTTCTCTTTCAGAAATCTGAACATTTCTGGATCTGACAGCTGGTGTGGGAAGCCAGCCTCACTCCCATCCCATAATCTACCATTTTGAGAGCTCATTTACCCACCTCAATTTCTAAAATGGACTTTTTAAAAAATAATATTTTAAATAACACATTTTTTTTATTTAAATTACCATTTTAAGGATCCTCTTCAAACCTGGTTGCTGCTCCTAGGTACCACCTATACAGAAATTCTAGATGGGCCACGGAAAGGAAGCTTAAAAAGTCCTTTCAAGGAGCAGAGCTGAGAAGCACATAAAGGGGCTGGGTGCCCAGGGGAGGGTGTGTTCTTCCTGAGGCTGCCCAGTGGTGATGTAGCCACCACGGACAGGTACAAAAGGCAGCTCTGGGAGAGAGCTTCTGAGTTCTGGTAAAGGGAAAAGACCAATGGAATCATACTTCCTAGAACTGACCTAGTTCTAGTTTCTGTCTCAATGTTGAAGTCTGACCATCTGGGAATCCAGGACTCTTAAGGTCTACAGGGTCCCTCTTCTGTTTACCGAAATGTCTGTGATGCAATGGCATCTTTGTTGCTTGCAACCAAAGATTCAGACAAGGAGGTATATAAATTAGCAACTGAGACCTCTCTCAGGGTTTAGACAAAAGTGCCCTCTCTTTCACCTATGAAACCATGTGAACAGAGAGAGAGTATATCTGAAGGAGAGGGGAGTGAGGCAGAGGCTCAAAGAGAAGCTGGAAAAGGCATGGAGTCAGGATTCATCTATTCAACCCTCCCTTCCCTGTGGTTTCCTGAGATACCCAGTAGGCTTGCAACAAATTCCATTTTTTGGGCCAAGCTATCTGAAGTCATGGCTCCATAGTTTGCAGCCAAATATAGAACTAACACCTCTATTTCTTATCATAGAATATGGTGGGAAAATCAACTGGATTGACTCTGAATGTGCAATTCAAATGTGAATATATATGTACATGGACATATAGAGCCCCAAAAAGGCTGTCTGAGAAATCTAGCAAAGCATGCATGTATGCATGCATGCTGAATCGCTCAGTCTTGTCTGATTCTGCAACCCAGTGGACTGTAGCCCACAGGTTCCTCTATCCATGGAATTTTCCGGGCAAGAATACTGGAGTGGGATGCCATTTACTGTTCCAGGGGGTCTTCCCAACCCAGGGGTCCAACCCATATCTCCAATCCACATCCAACAGAGGAGATGCATTGACAGGCAGATTCTTTACTACTGAGCCATCAGGGAAACCCTAGGAAAGTATGAGATCACATCAAAAATCTGGAGCTTAACTGCCTAGTTGATGCATTATATGAAATACCAGTGAACAAAGGTGGAGGTGCTGAGTTGTAAAGCTGCAGAATAGTATACATAGCTAAAGCTAGTCATGGGTAACTACAATCCTTGTTCTTGCCTAATAACCAGTTTCTTTCCACCCAGTCCACTAATCTTGAGTTACAGTCACTCAGTTCAGTTCAGTTCAGTCGCTCAGTCGTGTCCGACTCTTTGCGACCCCATGAATCGCAGCACGCCAGGCCTGCCTGTTCATCACCATCTCCCAGAGTTCACTCAGACTCACATCCATCGAGTCCGTGATGCCATCCAGCCATCTCATCCTCGGTCGTCCCCTTCTCCTCCTGCCCCCAATCCCTCCCAGCGTCAGAGTCTTTTCCAATGAGTCAACTCTTCGCATGAGGTGGCCAAAGTACTGGAGTTTCAGCTTTAGCATCATTCCTTCCAAAGAAATCCCAGGGTTGATCTGTCTTACACAATGAAGTGCAAAATAGAGAATATCAAGGCTATCTACAAAGAATTAGCATCTATTTGCAGAAGAGAAGCATGCATATCATTAAAAACAAATAAACTACTTCTTCTAAAAAAGAATAGTGTGGACACCAGTGATATTAACTAGGGTAACATAATTGTTTGTATAGACAATCTTCCATGAAGATCGTAAAGAGTTCTGGGGTAAAGGATGCATGATTATTTATCCTAAAGACAGTGGCCCCCACAGACTGTAAGAATTTTTCTTCCTGGAGTCATTTGTTTATATCCCAGGGCTAGAAGATGTGGACAAGTGATTCCAGAATTTCCCTCACCAGAGATGGCTGCTTTACATCCACAGCAAAGATCTCTCTCCTCCCCTCTCCCACCTCCACTGCCCTCACTATGGGTGCCCACAGCCATTTCTCCAAATCTTTGCAGTTCCAGACTTCACACTGTATCCCAGATCACCCAAGACCACCCCAGTCTACACCTATTACACAGGATTGTTATGAGTATACTTCATTCACTCTCAAAAATGTCTGTTTGGAAGATAAATACTGATGTGTCCCACAAGATCTCAAGAGCTATCCTTAAGGAAAGGCAAATATTACCCAACTTTTGGCTTTTTTTGATATTTGGTGATTTATTCCCTTAATTTTTCAACTCTGGTTACTCTGGTTGTATTGCCATTGAAATAGTCAAATTGCCCCTGGAGACTTTTCCCCTCTGTTATCCTAGAATTTGGTGCCTATGCTGGAGCACACATCACCTTCTGCTTTGCACCCTTTGTGTCCCCTGCATTTGTCTACACTATTTTTCTTCATATGCATCGGTGTTCACTTGACATTCCTAGTATGGAATTAAACAAATGAGTGAAATAGCTCTTGGATAAAGCCATTGATTACCCCCAAATTTACCTGTTTAAAGATTCAGGTTGTTTCCAGTTTTACAAGGAATACGATTTGCCTACACTCACATTGTACGATGATGACACCACCCTTATGACAGAAAGTAAAGAGAACTAAAGAGCCTCTTGATGAAGGTGAAAGAGGAGAGTGAAAAAGCTGGCTTAAAACTCAACATTCGAAAAACAAAGACCATGGCATCTGATCCCATCACTTCATGGGAAATAGATGGGAAACAATGAAAACAGTGACAGACTATTTTGGGGGGCTCCAAAATCATTGCAGATTGTGATGGCAACCATGAAATTAAAAGACACTAGCTCCTTGGAAGAAAAGCTATGACCAACCTAGACAGCATATTAAAAAGCAGAGACATTACTTTGCCAACCAAGGTCCATCTAGTCAAAGCTATAGATTTTCCAGTAGTTGTGTATGGATGTGAGAGTCGGACTATAAAGAAAGTTGAGTGCTGAAGAACTGATGCTTTTGAACAGTGGTGTTGGAGAAGACTCTTGAGAGTTTCTTGGACAGCAAGGAGATCAAACCAGTCAATCTTAAAGAAAGTCAATCCTGAATATTCATTGGAAGGACTGATGCTAAAGCTGAAACTCCAATACTTTGGCCATCTGATGCAAAGAACTGAGTCATTTGAAAAGACCTTGATGATGGGAAACATTGAAGGCAGGAGGAGTAGGGGATGGCAGAGGATGAGATGATTGGCTGATATCACTGACTTGATGGACGTAAGTTTGAGCAAGCTCCAGGAGTTGGTGATGGACAGAGAAGCTTGGTGTGCTGCAGTCCATGGGGTCACAAAGAGCTGGACATGACTGAGTGACTGAACTGACTAACTGATCCATTACCAAACAAAATTTAAACTCATCCCAGACAAGCATATAGTTTCCAGTGCCCTTCTTATATTTATGGGAGAAGCTACCTATTGGGAGACATTTGTCTATCTTCTTTTATTCTAGCTCCCACTTTTAATTCAACACTTAACCATCAGCACCTTTTACCCTCTACTTCCCCTAGCCCCAATCCTGATCCCTTAACATCCATTTTCCTTGCAGTGACAATACTGTTCCTTGTCCTTCATTGGTCCTTAATTCTGTAGACTCTTGCCCGCTGCCATCTGCTGGACCCTATGTCTCCTCCTAAGATCCCTTCCTCAACTCTTCATTTTTCAGGCTAAGCCACCAACCAGCCATATGGATCTCATCAGAAAACTCAGTATCTTTTCACTTTTCCCTCCAGAGTAATTTCATCTCTGTCTCAATTTCTCCCACCCAAATCTGACACAGGCTCTTTTATATTATTCTTCCTTAAAGTTAAAAGAAAATATAAATTGTCTTACCAAACAATAATGGCGGTTATGTTCAGGAGTAACAGAAAAAAAAAATGACACAGACACCAAACTACGAGAATTGACTGCAGCAACGCTGCAACACTGAATGATGACCCAGTAGGAGGAGATTCCCCCGAGCAATGAAAGCAGTAATTTGCACACCTGCTGCATATTGGAATCAGTTGGTGAGCTTTTCAGGCCCATCAGTGACTGGCCCTAGCCCCAGTCAATTCAACCAGTCTCCGGGGGTAGGTCCAGGTGTTAGTATATCTTAGAGCCTTTGCAACTGATTCTGCTGTGCAGACAGAGTAACAGTCCACGGTTGGATGACTGAGATGAGCAGCCAGGCTGTCATTGCTCTAATGGTAGCCAGTTTTTTAAATGGTTATTCTGAGGCTCAAAGCAGTGATATGAATTTTAAAAAATCAACACAGAATCAGTGCCTAAGTAGAAACTCTGTCTTGATGCTCTGACACCCACTTCTTCCCACTGCACAGACTTCCTACAGAACACATTCAGCGTTCCTGTGTATATAACCACACTATATACGTATTTTGTCAGAGTAGGCATTTGTGATCTTTGACACATGATGCTGTGTAGCTCTCATTGACCTACTTTCTTGATTGTTGATCAGAGGCAGTTATTGAGGATGAGAGGCTACAGCCATGTTTAAGACCCGCCATGCAGGGTCTTTCAGTAAGCAGACAGTTGCTATCATAAGCTGACCAAACCAAAGAATCGAGCAGAGGGGAAGCCCTCTGTAACTCTAATCCCATTGCAGGATCCAAGTGGTGTCTTGTACCGTGAGGATTCTATGGGAATGCAGGCGAGCAGTATTCACAGCATTTGTACAAGGGTACAGCTGAACTTGTAACACAGGTTCAGAATGAGTAGAGAAAAGCTGTGTTCAGTTTATTCCCTTATTTTATAGATGAAGTCAAATGCATGCAGTGGGCTGGATGCAGTTGAATTAGAAATCAAGTAGTCTGCTGCTACACCAACTCCACTGTGATGCAGGGGAAAGCATTCCCAACTGTGTTCCTAATATTTCCCTTACAAACGCAGGAAAAAGGAGGGAGGCAGGAAGAGAAAGAGAGAGACAAAGAGAGACAGAGAGAGATCTCATATTCACTGCAATTAATTCATTAAGGTTGTTTGGCCCTGATATCTGAATTCAAACACAGGCAGTCTGTAAAAAGAACTCAGATTTTTTCATCCTTATGCTAGACAGCCTCCCCCAAAGTATTTAATAATTTTAGCAAATAATCTGAGTGAACTCCGAGAGATGGTGATGAACAGGGAGGCCTGGCGTGCTGCGATTCATGGGGTCGCAAAGAGTCGGACACGACTGAGCGACTGAACTGAACTGAATATACATATTGCTTTTCAATCTGTCCTTTTCATGTAAATATACAATAATATTAATTTGGTACAAATTAATATGCCACAGTTGGAAATATAACCCCTCCTATTTAGGTACTATTTAGATCGTAGAGACTGAGACAGGGTTAGGGTGAAAGGGGTTTCTGGTTTCTTTCTTCCCTCTTCCCAGAGGCATGGAGAGAATTACTCTGTGCAAAGTGCCTTTGAGTCTTTAAAGGAAAGCTATCATAACAATGTAAATGTACAACCATCTTGTACATGAAAAAGGAACAGGAATTCTCCAAGCACTTGCTGTTGTTTGGTCGCTAAGTCGTGTCTGACTTTTTTATGACCCCGTGGATTATAGCCCACAAGGCTCCTCTGTCCATGGGATTTCCCAGGCAAGAATACTGGAGCTGGTTTCTGTTTCCTTCTGCAGGGGTTCCTCCTGACTCAGGGACTGAACTCATGTCTCCTGCATTGGCAGATGGATTATTTACCACCACGCTAGGAGGGAAGCCCTCATAGAAGCATTAGGAACCAAAGCAATTCTGAATTTTGAGGATAAAAACAAGCACTCTAATTCCTCAAAATCAGTCTTGGGTATCAGAAGACACAATCCAATTATAAAATGTTTCATTACAGCAATGGAGCAATCTCGTTTGCCCCACACCTGGTGGTATGCAGAGCTCTTCTCTGGCTGTAAAACAGAGACCCCATAACCAATGAGCAAGCATGTTAACAGCTCCTGCTGTGTTATTTAATTTATAGGGAAAAGAGAAAAAATAAAAAAAAAAAATCCAAGTCGAAGCCTTGGGCTGGCAGTCTGTGGCTCAGACAGGCTACATTTTAACCAGCCTAAGATATTAAATGTTTAGGCTCACGGTATCCGTGATAGTTTAGGCCCAGCTGTAACATCAGTTACAATCAGAAAAAAAAACAGCTTTCCACTACAGAAGCAAAATTAAACTAACAATAAATTAAACAATATAATTGACTGAGTGTTATAACTTTGAACTATGACTCAAATAGAGGTGTGAGGTTTCCTGTTGTCTCAAATTGTCAATAATTGCAATCATCATTTAATGTAATTTATGTAACAACAATTAAATAACCCAAGAATGGGAAAGCCTAATAAACTGTATAAATGTATTTTATTGATGCACATATTTTATGTAACTCTATGTGTACATGTAACTATACCCCATTAATCCAAACACCACTAATTTAGAGAGTGGATTGTTATAGACACTGAATATTTTTGATACAGTTCAGACATAAAATCTCCATTAGGATTAATGATGAAGCATTTAAGTAATTTCAGGGCTGAAAGGGGAAAAGGAGGAAGTTCAATGCTTTAGAGATCCTTTTAGGTTAAATTTTTATAATTGGATTATTATTTTGAAATTAAAGCATTCATTGTAGGGAGTGTTGAAATTGACTGAATGAGAGTATTATGGGATGCAAAATAGCATGGATGAAAAGCTGAGTCTAATAACAGTGTGAATTCTAGTTCTGCTTCTTGCCCCACTGGGATGTTATATTTAATGAAATATTGCCTTTAATGAAGAAAAGGGAGAAAGTACTTATAGCTGTCTGCTCAAGAAAATCTTAATCAGATACTCACTGTGTCCTTATCTTGACTACGACTCAGGAAGGCACGGATTCATTCAATAATAGAACCTAAAAGTATCCTGATACTCAGACAGCAGTGCCACAAATAGGCTCATCATAGGTCCAAAGGTATCCTACAACTAGCCTTCATGTGGGGTAGAAAGGCAAGAATGGGGGCCCAAAAATGCTGAGGCAATTGTGCAATTTGACAAGCCATTGAATATCTCTGAGTTTCATTATCTTTCATTAGTAAAATAGAGGTAACATCAACTCATAGGATTGTTAGAAGGATTCAATTAAATGAAAGAATACTTTAATGCATGGCAACTTTTATCTATAAGCAAAGTAATGATATTAGCATCATTTTTAAAATAAACATTCTAACAAAGAGAAAATGTTTTAATAGCAGTCATTGGAAACCTTCCTGGCTTCAGACTATACTACAAAGCTACAGTCATCAAGACAGTATAGTAGTGGTACAAAAACAGAAATATAGACCAATGGAACAAAATAGAAACCCTACAGATAAACTCATACACTTATGGACATCTTATCTTTGACAAAGGAGGTAAGAACATACAATGGAGAAAACACAGCCTATTCAATAAGTGGTGCTGCAAAAACTGGATAGCTACATGTAAAAGAATGAAACTAGAATACTTCCTAACATCATAACAAAAACAAACCCAAAATGGATTAAATATTTAAGTGTAAAGACAGAAACTGTAAAGCTCTTAGAGGAAAACATAGGCAGTACACATTTTTGATATAAATGAAAGGAAGATCCTCTTGACCCACCTCCTAGAGTAATGGAAATAAAAAACAAATGGGAACTAATTAAAAACCTTTGCACAGAAAAATGAGATAATAAATGAAATTAAAAGACAACCCTCAGAATGGGAGCAACTGACAAAAGATTAATCTCCTAAGTGTATAAGGAACATCTGCAACTCAATGTCAGGGAAACAATCTGCCCAATCAGAAAATGAGCAGAAGACCAAAATAGACATTTCTCCAAAGAAGACATTCAGATAACCAATAAACACATGAAAAGATGTTCAACATCACTAATCATTAGAGAAATGCAAATCAAAATTGCAATGAAATATCACCTCACATGAGTCAGAATGGCCATCATCTACAAACAAGCAGCAAATGCTGGAGAGGATGTGGAGGAAAGGGAACTCTATTGCACTGTTGGTAGAAATGTAAACTGACACAGCCACTATGGAGATCAGTATGAAGATTCCTTTGAAAACTGGGAATAAAACTACCATATGACCCAGCAATCACACTACTGGGCATATACCCTGAGAAAACCATAATTGAAAAAGACACATATACCCCAGTGTTCATAGCAGCACTATTTACAACAGCTAAGGTGATGGAAGCAATCTTGATATCCATCAGCAGATCAATGAACAAAGAAAAAGTGGTTCATATACACAATGGAATATTATTCAGCTACAAGAAGGAATGAATTTGAACCAGTTGAGCTATTTCAAATCCTGAAAGATGATGCTGTGAAAGTGCTGCACTCAATATGCCAGCACATTTGGAAAACTCAGCAGTGGCCACAGGACTGGAAAAGGTCAGTTTTCATTCCAATTCCAAAGAAAGGCAATGCAAAAGAATGCTCAAACTACTGCACAATTGCACTCATCTCACATGCTAGTAAAGTAATACTCAAAATTCTCCAAGCCAGGCTTCAGCAATACGTGAACCATGAACTTCCTGATGTTCAAGCTGGCTTTAGAAAAGGCAGAGGAACCAGAGATCAAATTGCCAACATCCGCTGGATCATGGAAAAAGCAAGAGAGTTCCAGAAAAACATCTACTTCTGCTTTATTGACTATGCCAAAGCCTTTGACTGTGTGGATCACAATAAACTGTGGAAAATTCTGAAAGAGATGGGAATACCAGACCACCTGACCTGCCTCTTGAGAAACCTATATGCAGGTCAGGAAGCAACAGTTAGAACTGGACATGGAACAACAGACTGGTTCCAAATAGGAAAAGGAGTACGTCAAGGCTGTATATTGTCACCCTGCTTATTTAACTTATATGCAGAGTACATCATGAGAAATGCTGGGCTGGAAGAAGCACAAGCTG